>JAMQGT020005308.1:0-123814 GCA_024447675.2 Pterophyllum scalare
GGCTGTGTTATGTTTAACCTACTTGGACCCATAGTATTGCTTGGCAGTGCACAGAGCCCAAATAAGAAAAGTTATGCCACTTGCCAAATGCTTAAGGACCTAACGGTACTCTTTATCAGATTGATGGGACTGTTTAGTGTTTAATCCCCAAACCCATCTCTGCTTTGTGCATGATTTATCTCAGGATGCTAGATTCAGGTACTTACCCAGTCAGTCTGGATTTTTGACAACTGAAATGGTGAAAGTGGAGCCCAATGCACATACACAGGGGAACGTTTTCCAGAGTGAGGGTGATTTTCTCAACACCTCATCCTGTGTACAGCCCTGAGGCCATTACCCTTAAATGCTGAACACGGCTGATTGGTGTAACAGACCAGGAAGTTGGCTCTGTAGTGTTGAGTTGTAGTTTTTTTTTTTTAATGGTGCTGGGTTTTGGCTGGTCTTGAGTCTAGGTGGTATTAAAAGGTTTGAAAATGGCCACACTCATACTTCATATGGGGGGAATTATAATAATTTGGGGTGCATTGTAGTCCATTTTGGGGGCGCCTGTAAAATCTTTCTTGTTTTTGTGTGTGTTGTTTTTTTGTTTTTTTTTTTGTTTTTTTTAGCTCTGATCTGGAGTTAGATGGTGAGAAAAATACTTTGTGAAGAAATAATAGTTCTGGCCAAAATTAAATGTTTCAGATGCTTGGTAGTCATGTTCAGTCAGGCGACCATTTCTGGAAAAGGATAGCGTGAGCCTGAAAATACACGAAAGTGTCCAATGGAAACACAATCATGTGCCTCCTGGGACATCTGAAAAACTGTGTTTCACCACACAGCTTCAACAGTTAAAGGTTTGAATGATTCCAGATCTATAAAATTAAAGTATGAGTCTGATTCTCATAAGAGATGAACAACAGAGACACAGTCACAATTTTCCTCTTCTAGCTCTGGGGTTCATCAAACTTATAGTTTGGATTTATTATTAAAAAGGGGCAAATGCTTAATTATAATCTTGAAGTATAAAAATAAATGAATTTCCTTTTTTTCCATTTTATTTTCTTTGCTTGAGGTCTAAAGGCTAGCTAGCCTGCTTACATATTTGTGACAATGCTATTACGATGATCCTTGTTTTCAGAATTACATTGTTCTCACCACCTTAGTGTAGGGTGTTAGCATGCTAACATTTGCTAATTTGTATTAAATCCAAAACAGAGCTGAGGATTATAAAATGATTATTCTTTCAGCTGCTCCGTTTAAGGGTCACCGCAGTGGATCATGTGCCTCCATCTCATCCCTATGCTCCCTATGCTCCTGTGTCACACCAACCCTCTGCATGTCCTCCTCCACTACATCCATGAATCTCCTCTTTGGGCTTCCTCTTTTCCTCCTGCCTAGCAGATCCGTCTTCAACATCCTTTATCCGCTATCCCTCCTCTGCACATGTCCAAACCATTTCACCCTTGCCTTGCGTCTCTAACTCTGTCTCCAAACTGCTCGACCTGAGTTGTCCCTCTGATGTACTCATTTCTAATCCTGTCTGTTCTGGTCACTCCCAGTGAAAAAGCATCTTCAGCTCTGTCACTTCCAGCTCAGCCTTCTATCTTGTTGTCAGTGCCACCATCTACAAAACATACATCAAAGCAGATCTCACTACCATCTTATAAACCTTCCCTTTCACTCTTGCTGCTATCCTTCTGTCACAAATCACCCCTGATACTCGTCTCCACCCACTCCACCCTGCCTGCACGTTCTTCTTCACCTCCCTTGTGCACTGCCCATTGCTTTGGAAGGTTGACCTCAGGTGTTTAAACTCATCTACCTTCACTACCATTAATTATTGATAAAATATATATTTTTGACTTGATTCTTGATTCTGCTAGATAAGTTCTCAAGGAGTCAGCTATTGGAATGAAACTTCAAAGCACTATGGCGATCCATCCGGCTGTTAAGATGGACAAACATAAAGACTCATGAATCTGTGATCCATCCATCTATTTTCTTCCATTTATCATAGCGCGAGAGGCAGGGTGAACACAAAGAGACAATCATTCACACTCACACCTACAGCTATTTTAGAATAACCAATTAACTGACTCCATGCATGTCTTTGGACTGTGAGAGGAAGCTGTGCAGGTACGGGGAGAACATACAAACTCCACACAGGAAGGCCTCAGCTGGCCGGTGGATTCAAACAGTACTAATCTCTGCACCACCCAAAAATTTATTCATATAAAATAAAGCATGTCTTTTTTTGGTATAATCATTATTACTAGTAAATCAGATGTATCAGATCTGGCATGGAAAATTTTAAGTAGTACCCTCCCCCGGTCAGCATTCTGCCCTTGTAAGTGCCAACTTCTCATCAAAGCATCATGGACTTCCTGTTAGGACTTCTAATTATAACTGCTGGACAATCTTTAATTGGGCATTGTTAAAGTAATTCCTTTATAGACAACCTCCCCCTCCCACCACCCCCTGGCAAATGTGTGTGTGATTTTAACTCCTTTCCACCCACACACACACACACACACACTTCGGTCTCTGTAGATGTATAGCACTTCAGCTGACCTCACGCAGAGAAAACCATTTAACCAGCTCCATTACTGCATAGAGGAAAACATCATCTAATGTAATTAAAATTAGTGGGTGGCAACAGTTTTTTCTCACAGTTGGGTTCCAATTGTGATCTAGCCATCCAATCGCCTCCTGACTGACACTTGCGGAGGTGTTTAGTTTATTTGTGTCCTGGTTCAGTGTTACTTTACCAGTAACACACATACATACGTAACACAGTTTTTATAGTTCCTGCTCTACACATCCTCATTCATTGCTTGGCTTCATACACATTAATTTGTGTTTCTTTCCAACGTTGGCATGTGACACTTGATACTTTCGAACGTGGCAGTGGCACAAGAACATTTGGCCTTTGAATCCTTGAGACAATCATTGCTCCTGCTGTTTGTGAAAAAAACACATTCACTCTGTTGTAGTTATATGAGATTTACACCACGCTCTTGTCTGTACTAGTTTAACCTACCTTAGACTGGTCAGAGGGGAATAGCAACACATGTTTCATCCAGACATGGAGGTGTAAATCAAGGTTCCCACACTCATCCTGTCAGCCTGACAGACCTTCCATTGCCTCGAGCCTGCTTCTGTCACCCTCTGAGCAATAGCGACACAGTTGGGAAATGTTTCCCTCAGTTTGACATTTATGCTCTCTCTCGTTTTTATAGCCTTGATTTTTCACCACCTGTTTAATTGGCTCTCAGCTGAAAAAGCCTTTCGGTGTAGACGCCTGCCAAAGCAGAAGTCTACTTGAGGAAGCATAGATGAGCCAGTAAATCACTGTGGTAACTGATGGAATTTTTGATTGAGAAACTGACGTGATAATTGGATTTTTTGGGTCTCTTTTGCTACAGTCAGCCCCACTCCTGCTCAGAATACCTTTTGTTTGTGCTCTACAGGGGATATAGCTGCACCACTTCAGCGGGAGAGCCCGTAATCTTGGGGGCAGGAAGTCTCTCTGCCACATCCTTGTTGCCAAGGGTTCTTATTTAATCTTATGATCCAGACTCCCTAGAACATATCAGTGGAGTAATCAGCTCTGGAGCACTTCGGGGAGGAAAAGCACTACATCCTTTTAACAGCAGGCAGTTCCAGACTAGAGTGACGAGTCAGCAAGGCTTTCCGATACAGCGCTAAATAGAAAACACGTTTGTGCCCTGAGTTCTTGTCTTTGCATATTTAGATGGTAACAACAGTAGACTAAAACGCATTTTATTTAAATTAAATCAAAGAGGTGTATGTAAAGCATATATTATTTTAGATTAATCATCCCTGATCTGTTTACAGTATGCCGACACCACATACAGACAGATTTATGATAGAAAGTGGGCTCTATCGATTCTCTGATAATGAGACTGATTGTGATTTGGGAGATAGGGACCTGAGCAGAGTGGGGGTAAAGCCACAGTTCATTAACTATTCATGAATATGGAAAGACAACTTATGGTCAATTACTGAAGTGCCACTTCTGTGAAGGAGTGAAGGACAAATCCAAGACTCTGGATGAGAAAGGAGAGGACAGACACCGTGGGTGTAAGGATGCTCATTTTCTCATCTGTTAATACTGACACCTCCATGCTCAAATGCGACTTATGTTCAAAACCGCATTCATGCACACAGCAACACACACTGAAAGCAATCTGTCATATAGAGACAGACATATTGATCAGACACAGATAAACAGGGGACGGGCAGGCAGTGATAGGCCATTTGCAGCTCTTGAAATTAGATAGTAATCAATTAATGGTCTTTTATTATGGAGATCATTTAATGGGGTGGATTGAAATGGCTTAACTTTAAATAAAGAGGAAAGACTCAAATCTCTAAAAGTTTGCTTCACGCTCACAAGCATGTACTTTAAAGTGTACTTTTAGCCTTTTAAAAATGTTTAACATAAATTATAGACCAAACTACACACTTTTCCTCAGGGGCTGGACTGAGTTAAATGAGGATGAGCACTGGACTTACATTTCTTTGGTGACTGTTTGCTCTTACTACATACACCAGCTACTTTATTAGGTACTCTTTGGTAGTATCAGGTTGCGCCTACATTTCCCTTTGGAAATGCTTCAATTCTTTGTGGCACAGATTCAACAAGGTGCTGGAAGCATTCCTCAGAGATTTTGGTCAGCTTTGACATGATAGCATCACACAGTTTTGCAGATTTGTCAGGTGCACATTCGTGATGTGAATCTGAGATTCCACCACATCTCAAAGGTGCTCCTTTGGTTTGAGTTCCGGTGATTCTGGAGGGCATTTGAATACAGTGAACTCGCTGTCATGCACAAGAAACCAGTTTGAGATGATTTGAGCTTTGTGACATGGTGTGTTATCCAGCAGGAAGCAGCCATCAGAAGGTGGGTACCCTGTGGTCATAAAAGTAGGACACGGTCGGCAACAATACTCAGGTAGACTGTGGCATTTAAATGAATTGATACTAAGGGGCCCAGAGTGTGGTAAGAAAATATTCCCCACACCATTACACCACCATGCTTTCATGCTATTTACACCAAATTCTGACCCCACCATCTGAATCCTGCAGAGGGAATTGAGACTCATAAGACCAGGCAGTGCTTTTCCAGTCTTCTGTTGTCCCATTTTGGTGATCCAAAGCAAACTGTAGCATCAGTTTCCTGTTCTCAGCTGACAGGACTGGCAACCAAAGTGGTCTTCTCCTACTGTAGCCCATCTGCTTCAAGATTCAATGTGTTGTGTGTTTAGAGATGCACTGCTGCATACCTTGATTGTAATGAGTGGTTATTTGAGATCTTGTTGCCTTCCTATCAGCTTGAAGCAGTCTGGCCATTCTCCCCTGACCTCTGGCATCATGAAGGCATTTTCACCCAGAGAACTGCTGCTTACTGGATACTTTGTCTTTTTCCAATCATTCTCTGTAAACCCTAGATATGGTTGTGTGGGAAAGTCCCAGTAGATCAGCAGTTTCAGAAATATTAAGACCATCCCGTCTGGCACCAACAATCATGCTTTGTCCAAAATCACTTAAATGATCTTTCTTTCTCATTCTGATGCTTGGTTTGAATGTCATCTTGGCCTAAATGCTCTGAGCTGATGCCATGTGATTGGCTGATTAGATATTTGCATTAATGAGCAGTTGAGGTATGCCTAATGAGGTCTATGTGAGTGTTGTTTATATAGCTTGTCAAGAAGAAGGTTAATGCAGTTATACAAAACTGGTTTGGAGGTTATAAGTTCTCACAGTCAAATTTTTATATGCTGGTATGAATTTGCTTGACTATTGAAGCTATGAGATCTTTATTCTGACTGAAAGCCAAATTATTGTGCATCATGTGATACAAATTTTCTCACATTCTCCCTGACATATTGCATTAGGCGTGCATTTAAAGATACCCCAGAGCAAAAGTAAACCTCATGTGAACCTGCATGTTTACTGCTTAATGCCGATTGCTGCTTTGTTTCCCTTAAAGGGCCAAATCGTGAAACTTTGCTGAACTTTAGTTCTTTCAGATCAAAGAGGAAACACTTTAAATAATGTGGGTATACAACTGTCATTACTCAAGTAAACAAATTTTAAAGTGTTTATTTTCCTAATTGTTTCAAAGCATTTTTACTGCACTGCACTAATACACTGTTACTTCACAAATCCTCATTAAACTAACTAGGAAAATGAAAAGCAAAATCCCCCTCGGATGTCATCTATACTTCTGAATGGCCTTTTGTCACTGACATTTGGACTTAATGCAGACTTTTAATCTGAAACAAATAAAGCACATATGCTCCATTACTTGTTTATTTTATGGGAAACCACATGAACACACTCTGTTTCCAGTAACACACTAAAGGATGTGTTGGGTAAATGAACTGCAGGCGATTCATTTGCTGCTTTAAACATCGCTCATCATCCATTTGTCGTGCAAACAATTTGTCTCTGAAATCCAAATCCACCACAATGCTGGCTAAGGCAGTCTGTCAATGTTAAATGTAAACACATGAATAAATGTTGGACCTGTTGAATTCCATGTTTTTCCTCAGTGTCTGTTAGCCAAACATTGATGAAATTAAAGGAGTCTGCATCACTCAAGAGTGTTTCATTCAGCTGTGACTGGATGTTTTTGAATCAAATCAACAGAAGAGAAAAACCTCCCCAGACGTTTCAGGACAGCAGGTGCCATATGTAGTTTGTGAAGTAGAGAAGAGGCTATATAAAAAGATAAATCAGCAGATTAGATGTTACTGGACTGGTTATAGCCTAAGATACATTGTGCAATACTATGCAAAATCTATCACCCAAACACAGTAACACCTACTTTAGTGCAAGTCTTTCCACTGGCATATTCCACCAAGCATCTCTCCTCATTACAGCCATGTGTTTAACACACTAGCTGAGCTCAGCAGCTCACCATCCTGGTTGCACTTCCTGCAGACTTTGGCTTGCTTGAGTCCTTGTTGGAACCTATTGGGGAGGTGACGGTGAGGGGAGGGCACTTTGCTCTTGCAGGAAGAAGAGGGGGTGGAAATCTGTAGGAAACTGCTGTTAAGTGGTTCTTGAGGCTTTGTGGTTTTGACTCATTGGGCCCATAGTGAGTGGATGGTCCTGTTCTGCAGACCTTGCAGTGAGACTTGGAGGGGCTGTCTGGGGCCCTCAAACATTAACACAGCAGTGCATGAAGCTTTAATCACACAGATTTTGGGGCGCTTTAATAGTGACAGTATGTGATGTGCTTACATTATCTCTTAATGGTCTTTTCACTGAAGGGAGCATGGGATTAAAATGGTGAGTTGTGCTGGCTTTGAGCTATAACTATTTTAACTTTGTTGTGGTAGCTTAGAACCCAATGGTATCATTTTGACAAAATGTGAAAATATAGTGCAACTAGATCAAAGGTCAGGTTTGCTGGGTCAAATACATGTAATATAGCAAGTTCACTCAGCTCAACAGATAATGAAAGCAGAATATGGACTTAATGTCTTCAAGTGGCCAAAGAAAAAAAAAATCTAATAATGCAATTGTAGAAACCATATCAGGTGAAATAAAGCTCCATCCTGTTGGGTGTACTGAGGTGAAACAGACTCAGCCTTTATAGTTGTAAAGAATCAGACTTCGTTATCTGACAGTTTCTTCTTTTTTTCATTTAGGAACCTGATGCCTCGGACGCTCGATGGGCAGATCACCATGGAGAAGACACCGAGCTACTTTGTCACCAAAGAAGCTCCTAGTCGCATCTGCACTATGAATTGCCAAACTAAGCTTATTGTTGTGGTCAGGGATCCGGTTACAAGGGCTGTGTCTGACTATACCCAGACACTGTCCAAGAACCCAGGCCTCCCATCCTTTCAGAGCCTCGCCTTGAAAAACTCCTCCACAGGTCTGATTGATACCACGTGGAGTGCTGTGCGCATCGGCCTCTATGCCAAGCACCTGGAGAACTGGCTTCAGTACTTCCCTTTGTCTCATTTTCTGTTTGTAAGTGGCGAACGGCTAGTGTCTGATCCAGCTGGGGAGATGGGCCGGGTTCAGGACTTTCTTGGTTTGAAAAGGGTTGTTTCGGACAAACACTTCTACTTCAACCAGACAAAAGGTTTTCCCTGCTTGAAGAAGCCGGAGGGGAGCAGCAGACCTCGCTGCCTCGGGAAGTCTAAAGGCAGACCTCATCCCCAGATCCCCTCTGAGGTTCTGCAGAGACTCAGAGACTTCTACAGGCCCTTCAACCACCGTTTTTACCAGATGAGCGGACAAGACTTTGGCTGGGACTAAGAGGAAAAATCTGTAAAAGCAAGGGTCTTGTTTTCTGGAGAGATAAACATTTACTGTTTCCACAGGGCTGATGTTCTCAGGTACGGGGAGAGACAAAGTCCATTCTGCCTCAGTGGAGTCAACATGACATGCAGCACCCATGAACTGTCACTGTTTTGTTGTATTGTAGAGGCTGAGACGGATACAGTGCTGCTAATATGAAAGCCACACAGTTAATGGCTTAAATATATAAAAGTTAAACCATTTTCTTGTTTGTACTGTGTGATCTTCTGCCTTTAAATGTCATTTTTGACATTCTTTATGTACAGATTAGAAAAAAAGCTCATATTTATAGTTTCTGTTGAATACAACAGGTATTTTTTTATTATTAAAGAAGCGTATTTATTACATGACAAGGCATGACATAAAAACTGACATGGCACTTGACAGGACATTGGGAATAATGTCATACTCTTTGACTGCATCTACATATTTTCCAGCCTTTCGAATGCTACATACAGTTTGATGTTGCAGGATATTTCTGAATGCGTTACCGTTGATATACCAATGATACCTCATATGTAAATATTATATTGAAACCATGCATACACACATTCCATTTGTAGCTATTTTCCAATAAAAACTGCATCATATTTTATATTGTAATTCTTGGATGGGATCAATTGTATCAGCTGTTACAATAAATTGCTGCTTTTGATCTGTGATTATTCTGAACCACATTAACTCAATTTGTAAAGTGTTCAAAGTACAGTGTTGTGTATGAAAATTTGTGCCTCTGATTCTCTGTGTTGTGAAGTAAACTTTTATCTGATAAACTTATTATTTTACATTTGGTCTGTTAATGTTAAGGTCAGTTTTTGTATGGTTTACATTAGGGTAAATAAATTCACCAGAAGTTGAAGACAGTCCTGTAAAAGTGTCCCTTAGGGGTATGTTGATCTGCAATTAAGTTGCACCATCTGGGACCATCTAACTGAATGAGCTAGAAAGGTGAACATTTTAAAGATAATTTACCTCTTTTACAAAAGTAGTTTAATAATCCATTTACCTTGAAAAATAGATTTATTGTCTTACAGATAACATAAAACCAGTCATATTAAGTTTAACAGTTCAATTCAATTCAATTTTATTTATATAGCGCCAAATCACAACAAACAGTCGTCTCAAGGTGCTTAGGCACCAGAATTTACCTAAGCAGATAGGTAAGAGCCTTCTATCAGATTGAAGGTCTGGGTTCAGCAACATTATGTTTTCCATTAATGGATTTTTTCCTTCCCTGATGGCACGGGCATATTCCAAGATATCAGGATTTGTTGGGCTTAGATTGTGATAGAGTGGTTCAGGGAGACATTGTTTTCACACCTGGGAGATCTTGGGGAAAACTTAATGCAACTCTGGATAAATGTGATATTGTGTAATCTTATTGAAACATTGCCATGGCAAATACATGCTGTCATCAAAGCTAAAGGTGATTCATTATGATATGAGCAGGCTGTTTACACACCAATCAAGTATAACATTATGACCACCTCCCTAATATTGCATTGATCCCCTTTTGCTGCCAAAACAGCCCTAACCCCTCAAGGCATGGACTCCACTAGACCCGTGAAGGTGTGCTGTGGTATCTGGCACCAAGATGTTAGCAACTCATTTAAGTCCTGTAAGTTGCGAGGTGGGGCTTCCATGGATCGGACTTGTTTTTCCAGCACATTGGATTGAGGTCTGGGGAATTTGGAAGTCAGGTCAACACCTCAAACTCTTTGTGCTCCTCAAATCATTCCTGAACCAGTTTTGCTTCGTGGCAGGGAGCATTATCCTGCTGAAATAGGCCACAGCCATCAGAGAAAACTGTTTCCATGAAAGGGTGTAGATGGTCTGCAACGAGGCTTAGGTAGGTCAAAGTAATATCCACATGGATGGCAGGAGCCGAGGTTTCCCAGCAGAACATTGCCCAAAGCATCACACTGCCTCCACTAGCTTGCCTTCTTCCCACAGTGGATCCTGGTGCCAGGTGTTTAACCAGGTAAGCGAGGCACATGCATCACAGTCTGGCAGAAATGATGGGCGGTCAACAGTCACATAACAATAAAGGGGCATGATTGTTAAGGATAGGATAGGATAGGTCAATTTACCCAATGGTTCATCTTACCTCACTCCACCCTACCCCTAAAAGTCCAACATGTGCCTCTAGCTGATTCCTTATTTGCCAAAAAGTCGCCACTACGGATAGATCTGCACACTTGATTTGGTGCATATTTTATACCCAATGTCCTTCCTCATGCAGCCCTCCTATACATCCGAGCCTGAGACCTGCACTAGGAGTATAGTAACTTGTGACACCTTGTTAGCCTTGGGATTGGGCTTGTGCCTCCTACTGATCTCAAATGTGGGATCTTCAGCAAATTACGTGAATGTGTGTTATGAAAAACAATTCAATTTCACTTTTTATCAGTAATTTATTCAAAACCTGGAATTTTCTGTCTCTGATTAGAAAAATCAAAGAAAACCAGAAGTTGAATTTCCTGCTGACTGACTACGATTTTTTACATCATTCACCATAAATCTGAGTGATAAAAGTTATTTTTCTTCAACTTTCGACAGTGTATTGTGTTATTATACTGGCACTAAGAGCCTTTTTTTTAACCTTCCTTCTCTCTCACTTTACCCTTGTTTACCCCTCGTCCCATCACTAATCTCACTGTCTGCTCTCTCTTCCCCGTTCTCTCACACTGCATGTCCTTACCACTTCCATGCAGTGAGACCACATTAAAGTCTGAGGCCTCTATGTGATGTTGGCCTTTAATTATGAAATATGTCCGCTCACACAGAAAACTGCCTCCTTTCACTTGGGGCTTACAATTAACAGCAGAGATCTTCTCTTTCATGGTGTATAATCCTATGTGGAAGAAAATAAAAGGTTCCTGTAGAACAACCAAAAGAAGACAAAAAAAAGAACCAGCTTGTGAAATGAAATATACACCTAGTGCCCCCATGTCTTTCTTTGTTTTAACTAATGCACCATTACCATGTATGATGAACCACCAACCTCCCCCTTCCCCAAAACTGAATTTATATTAAGACTGAGCTTTGTTTGTGGAAATGTCAGTGGCTTGTGAATGAAATGGCCGGCTGCTTGCATGAGCATGCTGATGTGTGTATTCATGCAAGTTTGACAGCACACACACACCCACTGCTTTGGCTCTCACTGCAGTCTTCTTTCATTCCAGTCAGTATTTCTCTCACATTCCCCTTCTGTTTTATTTGTCTGGCATTAGTTTTTAGTGGGCCTCACTAAAAATTTTAAACATACTCGGCTCACTTCATTTGTGCCAACTTTTATTGCTCTGCATTACCAGGCATGCTGATAGGGCGCTGCCATTTTGCTATGCCAGCCCAGCAGCAGGCATTAAAAGATAACTGATATCCCATTCTGCCATCTGGGAAAGATGTTTGTATCAGTCTTCACAGGACTAGCCCCATCATTAAGGGTGATTAAATCAGCAAGACATTCTGCATAATCTACAGCTGTCACTAAACACTGGTAATGATGTGAGAAATCTAATTGAGGTGAAGGAAGAACTGGCAAGTGATTGAGAGAAGGGAAAGATCTACTGCGCATTTATGAAAGTAGAACTTCCTCCAACTTTGTAATCGAAGCAAACAAGTCTTAAAGTATTGTCTCTGGATATGACCTCACGCGAAGCCGCCCTCCCACCGCGGCTGCCACAGCAGTCTGTCGACATCACCAGCATTTTGTCATATTTTATGACCACCATCAATCCAGCGTTTCACAAAAGTCACCGTTTCATTTAAAGAGTGTCAGACTTCACCAGACATTTAAAACACTATAAAAATGAACATGAATGTCTTTAACATTTCCCAAACCTATTTATTCTCAGAAACAACTCTAGTATAACATTTGAGTCACATCATTCTGAGATTTCTTGAAGCTAACCACAATTTTACACACACAGACACACACACACAAAAAGGAAGTTTTCTCTGTGTTCACCAAGGTCGACATATATAAAAGCATGAATTTGCAAATTGAAAACCAATCATGATCCAGTATGCAACCTAAAATCACAGAAGTCTGTGTAGTCCTGTGAAAATCTAAGTACACCCTTACTGCTTCTGTAGGAATTTAGAATGTAAGAAGCAGCCAGGTACTGCTAATCACATTAACTGATCATCAGCAACCACCTCTGAAAAGGAGAGTTTGCTGGTCTGTAAACTTCCTAGCAAATTCTCCTCAAGGTTAGACTGTGCGATGCTCAGAGAAACTGCAGAAAACTGCAGAAAACCAAATATCTACTCATATCAGATGCTACATACCTCAGTCAGCACAATACATGTCAAAGTTCATGACAGTAGAGTTAGAAAAAGACTGAACAAGTATGGCTTATGTGGAAGTGCAGTCGGGAGAAGGCCTCTTCTCTCTAAGAACAACATGGCACATTTGCAAAGTTGCATCTTCAAACCACAAGACTTCTGTGACAATGTCCTTTGGACAGACAAGACCAAAGTGGAGATGTTTGGCCATAATATACAGCAGATCAGATCAAACACCTCCCATCAACTGTCAAGCATGGTGGTGGAGGGATCATGATTTTGGCTTGTTTTGCAGTCACAGGATCAGGGCACCTTGCAGTTATTGAGTCAACCATAAACTCCTCTGTGTACCAAAGTACTCAAATGTGAGGCCATCTGTGCAACAGCTAAAGCTGGGCTTAAACTGGGTCATGCAACAGGCACAGCAGCAAATCTACAACGGAATAACTGAAAAAAGACCAGTCAAAGTTCAGAGATATATATAGCCATAAGAGAATTGTGCATAACCTCAATGAATTCACGAAATTTTGTAAAACACAAACAAACAAACAAAAAACAAAGGTGGGCATTGTCAATTAGATCAGCATGTGTCAAATGAATCGCTATAACCAATCACTGCATCATTGAATAATGCAATCGTTTATTATTCAGTACATTCCAACTTCAACTACACCCTCACTTAAATGACAGATCTAATATATTGTGCTTTTCAAATTTCAGAAAACTACCAATATAGAGCCATCAGTTCAGTTACTTCAAATTCAAAATATGGTTCTCTAAGTGTGCTTGAAATACAGGATAATATGTAATACTATAATTGCTCAAAGCAACTAAAAGGCAAAAAGATACATTTTATAAATTACAGGTTTGTAAGTCTTCCCTTGTCATGGGAACAGTAATTTGTTTAGCTTTCACTGATGTGCAGCTTCCAGTGATTTCAGTCTGCAATTTCATGCATGCCATCAATACATAACATCAGGGATTTATTTTTATGAGTGAAAAACTACCCAGTGTGGATTGAGTTACAGGCCACTGTGACTATTTGAAATTAGGCGTGATGCTGGATGTCTTTTTTTTGTGATGACTCTAATTTTTGACTAATGGGCACACAGCTAACTAATCAGAAACAGTCAGAGGGAGCAATGAACTGAAGACCGCGCTGTGGGGAAGGGGGCTGATTTCTACACACCAGATTAAAAGTAGGATTAGCGTGTAAAAGTGGTTTCCCTTTGAGCAGCCACAAATGAAGATAGTTCATACTGAGCACTCCACACATTTTCCACCCTTACCGCAGACTCCGTGGATTCAGGGAAGAAATACTTGGGGATTTTCTCTCTTTTCTTTGTGGTTAGGCCTCACAGTATCTTGTTAAATTGTGACTCCATTTTTAATTGATGAGAAAGAAATTTGGGCTGGGGAGATTTTCAAATGCTCGTGGCAGTTCAGTGCAAATTAGGGAACTTTTTAGGGTCACTGGATTAAGAACTTTTACAATAGGTTTTATAGCATTGTTTTTCTGGACACATTTCAGCACATGTTTCCATTTCTATTTTTGACTAAAGAAGACCAGCTCCAGTCTGCTCATTGAGCTTTGATTGGAAAACTTTATAGAGAAGCTTGCACTTGGTTGATGAAGGACAGTGTATTGCCAAATGAATGGAAAGCATTCGCATTAAAAATAAAACTATATTCAACTCTTCTGGAAACACTTTTGAAGCAGCATTTATTTTTATTTTGCTGCGTCCACATCTGTACGGAAGCATCATGCTTCTCAGTTTAGTTGTTAAATCTACTCCGCTTTGCCTTCTGCCTGCAGCTTCAAACAAAGTGTTAACATACTGTGTGCAGTCAATCACTTTGAATGAAAGAGGTCTGCACCTGGGCGTCATGCATGGTTCTTTTTAATTTGTCAAAAGACCCCATTCATTATTCGGCGAGAATGAATTACAGCTCCAAAGTCTGGCCCGTGAAAATATAACACATCCGTCTTTAATTTCCTCCATTGTGTTAGTAATGACTAATGATTAATGCAACTTTGGTGTGCACACGCACAGGAGATGCCATTAAATATGGGAGAAAGATGCACATTTGCTGTAAAACCTTGGTTGATGTATAAGTATGCACATAGAGTCCTGTCACAAAGAGCAGCTTTTATGCCTTTCCAAAAATGACATCAAATCAATTTCTTGGCTGTACGAGTGCATGTCTCTTTGATGTAATATGTCATATGCATTCCCTCTGACTCAGTCCTTCCTATGGTTGGTATTTTTCCCCCCTAAGAATAGCCCCATAGCACACCACAGCCCCATCTGGTGACTTACAGTGCAGCACGCAAATCGAGGCATCACAAATGGTCAGTTGCCAAACACTCAGACACGCGTTGGCAAGCAATAAACTACTTTCACGTGTTGGATCTTCTTGGAATAATGCTTTAGTCTCTCGGAAAATGGACAGGACAGTAGTTGCCTTTCAGTTACTCAACACTGCAGCATTTCTGCATCATATGATCAAAAAGAGGTTGTGTGTGTTGATTTAAAATGAAACTGCATGCTCAACTGGATTCTACTGTAAAACAAACCTGATCAATCAATCAAGATGCAAGAAAGATATACCTTGGCACTAAATCTAGTGATGCGTTGATGGCTACTAACAAATGTTAAAACAAGTCTGCTGTAATATGCCATAAATGGCATGTTACAATAGATGTAGCATGTTTCATATTCATCCAGCCACACCTTGTTATCCTACCTTATATTCTTTACGTGCACTTCTGCTTTCAGACAGAGTATATGGTTGTGTTTTCTTGCAGGGTCGTGATTAGGCTTTATCCCAGCTTTCACAGGGCAAGAGACAGGGTACACTCTGGACAGGGAACCAAGCTATCACAGAGGCAGACAACTAGTCACAGTCACACCTGTGGCCAATTTAGAATCACCAGTTAACCTAATGTGCATGCCTTCGAACTGTGGGAGGAAGCTGGAGTACCCAGAGAGAACCCACAGGAAGAACATGCTAATGCCACACATAAAGGCCCCAGCAGGCCGGCCGATGGATTTCTGCTGTGAGGCTTTAATGCTAACCACCACACCACCGCATAACAATTATCAGAGTCTAAATGCATGCCAGCAACTCTGTGAAAATGTTCTTGGATCAACTCTGTTCATAAGACTCAGTTACCACCTGGGTTGACTTCATGAGTGACATCACTGTTAGCGTGTGTTGAATCAAAATACTGTGGTCTTTATGTAATCCCTGCTCCCCTGAAAGCATCCAAAATACCTTCTCAGGCTCTTGTTCGATGATGGTGCGCTGGTTTGTGTGGTGAATGTTAAACCAGAGCTGAGCTTCAGCTTTGAAGCTGTTGTTAAAACCTGTGAGGCTTTAATACCTTCAGTCACACAGGGACAATGAATAGTATGATTCATACCTCATAGAAAATGACACCTGTGAGCACACACCATACTATGCACTGCATTAACCCTGTGATGAGGAAAAAAAGGGCCATGGAAACATTTCCCAGCTCCTGAATCTAAGTGAATCTGCTGAAACTGGTCTAATGATAGACATATATAACCCCCAGAGTTCCCTGCAGGCCAGGGCTTGGGACTGAGAGTTTTGCAGACAACATGCCCTACAGGTGTGGGAAGATGATGTACACAGACTCAGGTTACAGCACACTGGCCTGGGACAGGCTGATGGAGGCTCTGATTGATCCTGAAAACAGAGAAGCCTGTGGGAGAATTGTCTCTAAACCTGGAAGAGAAGTTTAAAAGTCCAGGAACTATCAGGGTATGGTGAAATTTTACATCCTGGAAGTCAAAATTACACTGGATGGACAAAAATACCACAGCTGATAATGTTAGTTAATGGAGGGGGTCTATGATGTGTTTCACATTGTTTAAGGCTAACCAGAGAATGTATCAAATGTAGCAATGTAGTATTTAAGTGTGATCCCATCAAATTTCCACATCTTGGCTGTTCCAGCAAGCAGCAAAATACACTCACCAGAAACTTTGTTAGTTACACCTGTTCACCTGCTTGTTAACACAAATATCTAATCAGCCAATCACACGACAGCAACTCAGTGCATTTAGGCATGTAGACATGGTCAAGACAACCTGCTGAAGTTCAAACAAAGGATCAGAATGGGGAAGAAGGGTGATTTAAGTGACAGGCTGGTCTGAGTATTTCTGAAACTACCAATCTACTGGCATTTTCACACAGAATCATCTCTAGAGTTTATAATATCCAGTGAGCTGCAGTTATCTGGCTGTAAATTCCTTGTTGATGCCAGAGGTCAAAGGAGAATGGCCAGACTGCTTCTGATAGGAAGGCAACGTGACTCAAATAGCAACTCTTTACAACCAAGGTATGCAGAAGAACATCTCTGAACACAAAATACACTGATCCAATTCTGAAGGGGAAAGCAGGTAGCTCCAGTTCATACTGAATTAGCTGGTGAGTGTTGCTACATTCCAAAATAAGACCAGCCGGGTAGTGAAACCCGCATTTCACACTCCCGCACTGATGAAACTTTGCTACTTTCAGCTGTTCCCTTATTGACAAGGGGGGCCACAGTGGGTAGCTCCACGTCTGATTTGTCAGCTTTTTTTTTTTTTTTTACTTAAGATGCCTTTCCTGATGTACCCCCAAAGGGATTTGTGTTTCTTCCTGCATCAGACAGGGATCGTTCACTTGTTCAGTTGATTAATTATTTTATTTTTTTAAATTTTGAAGTAGTTACTTTTACAAAATTAGCTAAAAAGAAAAATGTACTCAAGGCCACCCTGAGAATAGTATTTGCACTTTAATGTATTTATAAAAAGACAAATACATATACAAACCTGTAAGGAATTCCCCATAACAAGTTCTTTTAAAAAAAAATTATGGAGGACTGGTTAGTATCAAATCACTTTCTCAATTACTCTTTTCAGAAAACCAAGAGTCTTCAGGTTTCTGCAATCCTTATTTTAGTTTTACATATGCAGTAAAATCTCTCAGTTGAGGAGATGGAACCAGAGAATGTTTTTTTTTTGTCTTTGCTTTAAAAAGTTTAAAAGAATAAATTACAAAAAGGTTATGATCTAAAACTCATCTTAGATGTCTTTTTACAACACATTATTTTATCTTTAATTTCAAAGCAGTTAATTTGTCATTGTCTAGTGATCAAGGCAGTGACAATATGTGATCATATCATGGTGTGATGAAAACATACAGTAAAATAGATCATAGGTACCCTGATTTTGTTCCCATCAACTCTGTAATACAGTTTCTAAAATACTGAACATGTCAGGAAGAATTGATCAGAAATACTGTCTCGGTGGCACAGCACTGCCATCTGCTGATGCGCAAATAGGAGCAGAGAGTAGCAGCACCTGCTCCTCATGAGTCTCTCTCTATCTCCTCTGCCTCACTAAGTCTCTTTTCCCGCTACTGCTCTGGTCTGTCTACTCTAAAGTTCATCATAACAATGTCCTCGATCCCTGCCTGCAGCTCATCGTGCTCCTGCACGGCGGAGACTCCTTTAGGGGTTCCGGTCAGAATGAGGTCCCCTTCCTCCAAAGTGATGAAGTCGCTGATATAGCTGATAAGATACGGGATGGAGAAGATCATCTGAGAAGTACAGCCGCTCTGCCGCAGCTGATCATTTACTTTCAGCCACAGGCTGACGTTCCCCGGGTCAGGGATGCGCTCTTTGGGGATGAACTCGCTGACGGGACAGGAGGTGTTGAAAGCCTTGGCCATGGTCCAGGGCAGACCTTTGGACTTGCACTCGTCCTGAATGTCCCGGGCTGTCATGTCCAAACACAGCGCGTAACCCGCAACATGCTCCATAGCGGCGGTCTGCGGGATGGCTGTGCCCCCTTTCCCGATCACCACCCCCAGCTCCACTTCATGGTGCAGGTTACTGGTGTAAAGGGGGACCAAGATGGGAGAGCCCTCTTTGACATATGCAGTAGGAGGCTTCAGGAACAAGACGGGCTCTGTAGGAATCGCGTTTTTCAGCTCTTTGGCGTGGTCTGCATAGTTTCTCCCAACACAAATGATCTTCCTCCCCCATTCCCAGAACCGAGATATATTCCGTGCGGTCATTATGAACAACGGTGAGTGGTATCGGCTGCTCTGAAGCAGTCAGCACGAGTTTAACTAAACTTTGACCGACACCGTTTGACCGCTCTGGATTATCAACCTACGGCAAGCCTGAAAGGACATAAAAATGGAACCAGTGGTATTTTATTTGGGCTATTTAACGGGACTAGGCGGTAAAATAAAACCACGTAGTAAATATTGTAAAGTATCTTTGTGCAGAATTATGTTAACAACTAAAATAAATCGCATGTTTAACAGATTACTCACTATTTATATGATCCAGACTTGATTGGCGGAGCCTTGGAGGGTAAAGTTGAAAGGGAGCGGAGACGGAACTGAACCAAAACCAAACTTTTCTGGTTTACAGGAACGTGATAAGACTCTAGCCACCGCTGTTATGTTATTCAAGCCACTAGTAGGGGGTGCTTGCAGTCTAATAGGAGCTGCGACAGTTTTAAAACTCGGTAGGTCCACACGGTTTTCTCTCATTTCGTCGGCAGTGGTTTAAAGCCTGTGGTTAGTTTCGGTTGGATAGGTAGGTGGCGTTTATTCGTATGTTTATGTTTTGTCGTCTTAAGATGTGAGGCTGTCACATGAGGGCAGCCAGCCTGTGTGAGACCGGCTGAGCTCACACAGGCCATCTTGGAGTGATTCATTAGGGTGCCGAGAAATATGACGTAAATGCGTATTAACATGTGGCATTTACTTATCCAGTGTCTTAAGTTTCTCGGTATTATGGTATAAAATAAACGCAAGGCAAGGGGTGCTTGTCATTGAGTCGTGAATGTATTATAGTATTGTGGGCTCCAATGTATTATAGAGATACAGGAACTGATTTCAGTCTCATGTGGCTCCTTAATAAGTATTGATTTGTATCCCCTCATGAAGCGCCGGTGGAAATCAAGGTCCAGGCAGCCTCCTTCCTTCACAGCGTGGTCAGGAAATCTTATCTAGTGGAGCAAGCAAACATGAAGGTTGAACTTCTCCCAGCGCTCTCTGACAACTACATGTACCTGCTGATCGATGTGGACTCCAAAGAAGCAGCTGTTATAGACCCCGTGGAGCCAATAAAGGTCTGTGCTGTCATTTTGTTATATTAAGTCAGAGTTTATATATTTATATAACATTATATAAATTTATATAACATTAGTTAACTTTCACAGCGTTACTGAAGGTCTACCTACAAGTGATTGCATTAACTTTTACGTACTGTTCACGTCAAATTTGACCCATTTTGACAGCAGTAAAAAAAAGACCATAAATGTAATTTTTATGTTGGTTTTTTTGTTTGTTTTTGTTTTAAAGCCTGAAATTTGATGACTTTCCCTAAAATGACCCAAAATACACAATTAATCTTTTAAAAAAAACTGTATACTGTTCTAGAGTTGCTACAAATCTTGTACACTAAGGCTGGTCAAATTTGACCCATGTCCTGTTAGATGGATTTTAGATTTAAGGGACTCTTGAAAGTGTAGAAGTGTACATGCCATGTCTGTGTGTATATTTTATGGGACAGTGGTGACAGAGGTCTCTTCTCACACCACATTTGCTCAGGTTCCCACAGAGGCAGGTACCTGCTGGTCTTTGAGGGAACAATTCCCAAACAGTGTGATAGTAAAACAACACAGGAGTGACCGTATACACATGAGGTGCACATGAGGAAAAGATACAGAGGTGAATGGGTGCCTTGACACAGTCAGTTAACACTGTTAGCATCATTGCCTTTTAAGCAAGATTATGAAGGCACCTGAGCTGCCATTTCAGTGAGTATGGGAAACACATGTTCAAGTCCCACACATGCAGGGGTTCCTACGGAAGGCTTTGAATGCACAGAATAGTTTTTAATAAGGAGGTTATTGAATTAATTATTAGTTATTGATAGGCTTGTTACACATTCTAAATTGATCTGTAGTTCAGAATTTGGTATAGACACTTCTTATGAGGGAATTCTTGCTCCATGTCAAAACTGACCTGAAGCAGACTGTGAAGGCATGAAATATGAACAGTATATATAAGGATTAAAGTAGTGATTAATCAGTAAGAATACATGTAATATTTAACATCCTAACACACTGAGAGAGGCCCCACCGCATTTTCCTGATGATATTGTGGACTTAAAAAATTAGTCTTAGATAGAATTGAGTAGTATTTTCAATAGTGTAGGGTTAGGTTTTGACCTATACTTAAGCAAAATACCTTCTTCTTCTTTATTATTATTATTATTGTTGTTGTTGTTATTATATTAAACTTTAAGACATCTGAGGAGATGTCTAATTTCAGGACAGTTCTTCCAGTTCTGCTGAGGTTAGTGTGTATGTGAGGAAAAGCTCAGTCAGCTTAAGTATTTACTGGAGTGTACTGTAGTTGCTACTTTTAAATGAGAGAAAAGGTGTGAGGTAGTTTAAACATTTCTGCTGTAGCCGTCTTATGTTAAATACACAACTTAATAAATAACATGAGATGGACTCTTTTTCTTGACCACAGGAAAGTCCAAGCAACCTTTTGATTCAGAGAACAGTGAGAAGAAAGACATTTGATATTATATGCAGGGTATATCTGCTGATATGATGTTTGGACAGCATGATAATATGTACTCAAGGACACAAGGGATGACTGCACAGTAGCTCTTCATAGTTAAGCCAGGTGTTTAATATGAAAAGTCTGCTGTCAAGTCAAATGCCTGGGTATTTGTGAGACTTGGCATGAGTAATATTGATTCAGGGAATACCAAGTATTTGGTCTCTCTTGCATTTAAAACTAACCTGTGATTAAGAAGTATAAATTGAAGAAAGGCAAATTCATCCAAACTGATGTTTTCAGCTCAAGTCCAACATCCAAGAACAACATAAATTGGTAGTATGGACAAAAATTAGCCACACGTCAAAAGCTATAACAAGCACATTTTCTTTCCTATGATTGATTAATACCTTAAATGACTAATTGTTGTTGGAGATTTCTTGATGAACTGATCAGTCATATATTGGCATAACATTTAGCCTTTTTTGTGCTTTCAACAGGTTGTTGAAGCTGTCCGAAAGCATGGTGTAAAACTCACCACAGTTCTAACCACACATCACCACTGGTAAGCTGCTTATAACATTCATGAATTTATGCTGCCAACTAGGGGTTCATATTTTTCTTGAAAATTACACATTTTGAATCCTGGCAACTGAAGCCAGTTTTCCAGGGAATCCTGGGAAATAAATGTTTCTTTTTAATAATATCTTCATCTCAGCCCTGGGCTTTTTAAGTAATGCATAGATGTGTTCACAATGTGACCTTATTGTATGTTATTCTGATCATTATTAAAGGTGCGCTGTGTAAAATATCACCACTAGATGTCTTAACTGAGTTCTGCTTGATCAGATATTGTTTAACTAGATGCTGATTGACGAGATGGACTGTGAGCTACCTGCAACATTGTACTATTCTAAATACAGTAATGGTGCAAGCAGCCTGCAACAGAATGATGGGCCAAAAGGTGTTATTATCCAAACGCAGTCCCACGACATCAGACTCGGAAGTCAGAGTGTGCTTGTACTACTTAACCACAAAGCTTTCTGTTCATTAATAGACTACTTTTTTTTTCTTTTCTTTTTTTTTTTTTTAAACTGTATTTAAAAAAATTCCCATTTTCTGTCATTACATTTCCTGGGAATTGGGAAATGGCCATGATTGAATTTCCTGGGAATCCAGTTTCCCAGAATTAAAACCTGCTGCCTACCAAATGCACGCTGCATACACAAGCATTTGCTTTGTTTAAATGTGCTAAGAACCTTTGATATCTCTATGAAACTAAACCTATATTGAACCAAAGAGTAATAACACACTGATATTCTGTTTTAGGGATCATGCTGGTGGAAATGAGAAAATGGTGAAGCTAATGCCGGGGCTGAAGGTCTATGGAGGGGATGACAGAGTTGATGCCATTACAAAGAAAGTTTCTCATTCCAACACTTTGAAAGTGAGATGATCAAACTTTGTTTTGCTAATTTAACCCTAAAATAACTGTTGGTTCACTGATGTTTTTTTTTTTTTTTTCCTCAGGTTGGATCACTCAACGTCAAATGTCTTTCTACGCCTTGTCACACTACCGGTCACATCTGTTACTATGTAACAAAAGAAAACGGCACTGAGCCACCAGCTGTCTTTACAGGTATGGTTAATTGAGTTAATCATTTATGTAAGAGGAACTGCAAGAGTAAATACATGTTTTATGTGACCTTTAATGCACTAAGGACTCCCGTTCCCTCCCCCTTGCAGGAGATACTCTGTTTGTGGCTGGTTGTGGGAAATTTTTTGAGGGTACTGCAGAGCAGATGTACAAAGCACTGATAGAAATTTTAGGGCGCCTTCCTCCTGAAACGGTAACTAGTTTTTATTTTTGTAGATTTGAGGATGGAAAAGAAAAATTTTAACTCTTCTGTAGTTGATATAAGAAAGATTTTCTATTTCATTGTTTTGAGAAATTTCTATTTTGAACTATATTTAAGTTGCGTGACTGACTAACTGGTGGTGTGTTTGTGTTTAAGCATGTCTACTGTGGTCATGAGTACACTGTCAACAATCTGAAATTTGCACGTCATGTGGAACCACACAATGAAGTAATTCAGAAGAAGTTAGCCTGGGCAAAGGTATGTGATTCATACCGTCACCACTTCAAATCAGATCAACTTTGTAAAATTTTTCAAATTAAAACAACTTTGCATTTTTTGTGTTTATCTTTCTGTAGGAGAAGTGCAGCAATGGTGAACCAACTATTCCATCCACTTTGGCAGATGAATTTAAATTTAATCCCTTTATGAGAGTAAAGTATGTATAACTTTCTTAACACAGTTTTCACAAGACTATGTAGCCTTGTAAAGAATAATTAAGTACACCCTTACTGCTTCCATAGAAATTAAGCATGTAAGTAACAGTTAGGTGCTGCTAATCAAATGAAGTTGATTAACTGATTAACAGTAATGTGAATACTTATATAAAGGCAGACATTTTGGCAGTTTGTTGGTCTGGTGCATTCAGGTGTGTGTTAACACAATTCCACAATCTACCCAGGGCTGAAAATCCCAGCAAATTTAATCCAAGGTCAAAGGTGCAATGCTCAGAGAAACTGCAAAAACCCACAAGCTACATCTGAGACTCTACAGGCCTCAGTTAGCATGTTAATTAGGAGGTTGAACAAGTATGTCATGTTTGGAAGGATTGCCAGGAGAAAGAACACAGCAGCACAGCTTAGGTTTACAAAGTTACATCTGAGCAAATCACAAGACTTGTGGAACAATGGTCTCATCTGATCAAAGTGGAGATGTTTGGCCATAATGCACAGCACCACATTTAGCAAAAACCAAACACAGCATATCTGCACAAACACTGCATACCAACTGTCAAAGGTGGTGGAGGGGTGATGATTTGGGCTTGTTTTGCAGCCACAGCACATGGGCACCTTGCAGTCACTGAGTCAGCCATACCAAAGTATTCTAGAGTCAAATGTGAGGCTGTCATTCTGACTACTAAAGCTTGACTGAAATTGGGTCATGCAACAGGACAATGGTCCCAAATCCTGCAGCAAATCTACAGCAGAATGCCTGAAAAAGGAAAGAATCGAGGTGTTGCAGTGGCCCAGTCAAAGTCCAGACCTCAATCCAGTGAAAATGCTGTGGTGGGACCTTAAAAGTGCTGTGCATACACAGTTGCCCAGAAATCTCAATGAACTGAAGCAATACTGTAAAGAGTGGGCCAGAATTCCTCCACAACGAAGTGAGACTGATAGGCATACAGAGAAAAATTACTTATTATAAGCTACTGAATCTGGGGTGTACTCAGCATAGGGACCTGTGATAACGTTCTTTTGTACATCACTGTATTAGTAATTTCAGGAGACTGTAGTTTGTTTTGAGCTAGCGACACTGAAAGTGCTACCTAACCTTTTTTTTCTCATGTTTATTTTAGAGAGCCGTCCGTTCAAGAGCACGTGAAGCAGACAGACCCTATCGAAACCATGAGGAATCTTCGCAAAGAAAAAGATAAATTCCGAGTTCCCAAGGAATGAAGTCCTGTGCACCCATGTTGACTTTTCAACTACTTACAACACTGCAAGTTGTCAATTATACACTAAAGGAAATACCTGCAACTATTCGCTAAACCAGCTGAAAAACAGCACATCCACTGCATTGACTCTTAACTCAAAGTTCACAGTTTTTTTATCACTATGTCCAATGTGATGTATTATGCATCAACCAGTCATTCTTTTAGTTATAATTGAGCTTTTTGGTTGACAATTTTAAGGAATAAATGGCCATTATTTGTTTAAAATGAGAAATGTTATTCTGTAAATGTTTAAGAGAAGCAATTTAGTCTTCTGTTTTAATATATTGATATTCAAACTGCTGCTTCATTCAATGCTTAAACATTTAACAAGACCGGGACCACTTCTGTAACAAATTCTGACATATGTGGATAATTTCTGTTAGTTGTTTAATAGTAACAATTTCTTTGCTTGTAAAGATTTGTATCAATATTTCTTCATGTCATTTATTTTCATGCTTGGTTGTTTATGTGCAAAATGCAGCGCAACTTCTTTTTATTTCAAACTTAAAGTAATTGTGAGCCCTGCATCCTCTACTTATTGGGTCATCTTTGTTAGAAACCCCAAATTATATTTTGCTTATAAAGTACAATCTTACAAAGGCTTTTGCATGGAGTAGTTTGGAAAAAGCAATAAAACATATGTTTCAGTAGGTTAAAAACAAATGTTTGCATTGTGTCAAAATTAAAACACACTCTGGATGCAGAATAAGGTCTTTAAGACTGTCAAATTCTCATATACATCCTATATTTGTGGATTATCACACTAGTAGGAGAATTTTGCCTTTAGAGAACACATGACTCATCAGTTTACAGTCACAGTTTGGTTACATTTTGGAAAATGCTTTGGATTATCACCACATTTTAAAGTTTGTCTATTGGAAAGCCTTTGAGGTAAGCTTCTCTCATATCCAAATGTGACATAAAGAAATAGAGGGGTAGTATTTTTTTTTTATCATTTTATTTTTGTAAGTGGTCTGAGCAGCCCCCATTCCAAGAAAAAACAGCTGTGTAGATATGTTTTGGGTTAGTAGCTTGACTTTATCCATTGCTGGGTAGTTAGATCTATATAAATGCATCACATTTTGTATAATAGTTTCTGTATAAAAAATATTAGCAAATGACTAGCTGTAATAAAAGGTACCATAATATCTAAAAAAAAAAAGTTAAATTATTATATAAAATAATTAATTGGCTTACTGGGTATTTCGCAGGTAAAATGTGTGTTTTATCAATTATTTAAATAACAGTGTTTTATATTAATAATTTAATTGTTCTTTATTTTTAACCAAGTCTTGTATCTGGCCAAATGCGGAGAATCCAACAAAATTAAATGGACTATTAAATAAATTAATGGTCATCTCATCCATTAAGGACCTATGGTACAAACCGTATACACGGTGTTTATGTTTTTTATAAATAAAAAACGATTGATAAACATCTGTTCTGTCGATTAACTACAAATTCAAAGGCGGTTGAATATTTCCGGCTCGATTAAAAGGTCTTGTTTTTGACCCTTTGATTCGATGATGTCGCGATAACTTCCTCGTCTGACAGAAATGTGGGATAATAATTTCCAGAGGATGAGCACAGTCCAACGGCAATAAACGGCCCGATCGGACACACTTTAAAGAGAGGTAGCTCTGCCCTGTTTTTCTTATTGTTTTTAGATTTTATAGTCATGTGAAATCTGCAGGAAGCGCTCGGCTTCATGACACTGCGGCAGTTTGCAGCCTGGTGTAGCTAACATAGGGCAGCAGGCTTTGGTCAGCTAGCTGTTTATGTTTAACGACGTATTTAACAAGCGGTGCAGAAGGCAGGTGTGTTAAAGTAAATTATTCATATGTTGACTAATTAAATCTCCTCCTGAAGTGTCGCGCACAGTAGTGCGCATGCGTGTGTGGGTACCATGAAGGTAAAGGTGATCTCCATCCTGGAAGATAACTACATGTACCTGGTAATAGAGGAGCAGAGCAAACAGGCGATAGCTGTGGACCCTGCTGTACCACACCGGGTGAGACCCTGTGTTTGTTTTTGATGTGTATATGTATATGTGAATTAATATGTATTTTATGTGTATAGTGTTTTCGATGTTATTTCATTTCATTTTATTGTATTTTATCCTTCTTCTCTGTACTTCACCTGCTGTAATACGCAAATTCCCCCGTCGTGGGATCATTAAAGTTTTATCTCATCTTATCTCTTGTATAGACTCGGTGTCTGCGTTTTAAAAATGGCGTAATACTTAAAAGATTTACACTTAATACTTTTTTCTTTTCCTCTGTGTTTGAACAAGTAGCAAAAACAAGAAAACAAAGTTTAAGAACAGATTCAGAGAGAGCATTTTGTTGGTGAGATTAAAAGGGAAAAAACTAAAACTGTTTTTATAAAAGGAGGGAAGACTTGAAGAATAAAGAAAAATAGGGGAAAAAATAGAAAATAATTTTAACCACAGCCATCGGGCTTTTCAATTCTCATACAAACGGCAGATGAGCTATGTCAGACATGAATTTCCTTCTGATATCAATGAAGTTATTTTTATGTAAGCATATCATAAATACAGCTGCGTCACTGAATAACCAATATTCACACATACTTCAGAGAAAGAGCAATACAGATGTGATATTTGCTTTGAGAATGTTGATGGAGAAGTTTAGAGAAGGTCAGAAGGAGTTGCACTGTGTCTTTGTGGATCTAGAGGAAGCATACGATAGGAATGAAGACCGGTGGAGAGATGAACATGCACGCAGTAGAGGTACTGAAGGTGGATGAGTTTCACTACCTGGGTCCAACTATCAACGCAACAGAGTTGAAGAAGAGAGCACAGGCACGGTGGAGTGGGTGGAGATGAGTGTTGGGGTATCTGTGACAGAAGGACAGCAACAAGAGTGAAAGGGAAGGCTTACAAAATTAGTGAGGCCTACTATCATATATGGTTTGGAGATGGTGGTGCTGGCAGAAAGACAGGAGGCAGAGTTGAAGATGTTAAGATTTTCACTGGGAGTGACCAGGAGGGACAGGATTAAAAATTAGTACATCAGGTCGAGCAGTTTGGAGACAAAGTCTGACTGAGAGGGTTTGGACATGTACAGAGGAGGGATAGTGGATATATTGTTGAATATGGAGCCACCAGGCAGGAGGAAAAGAGGAAGAGCACAGAGAAAATTTATGGATATTCTGAAGAAGGATATGTAGAGGGTTGGTGTGACGGGATGAGGTGAGATGGATGAAGAAGACTGACAATAAATCTAAGAGTTTTAGGGCTGCAACAAATTATTGTTTTCTTTGTCGTTTAATGTGCCCCTTACATTCTCCTTATCAGAATTTAAAGACTCTCCGTCACACTTTTCTGAAGCCAAAGTGATGTTTTCAGATCTTACACAGATTTTACCCAGAGATTTTCAGTAAACCGTTACATAGGACGAAGAAGCTGCAGCTTTAAATTTACTAAATCATGTTTTTTTTTTCCAACAGCTGCTAGAAATAGTGAACCGAGAAGGCCTGTCCTTGATAGCTATTCTCACCACCCACCATCACTGGTAAGAGAAGTGTTTGGTCTGAAGTAACAACCCTGCGAAGAGTGTCAGTCAGGTTGCGGATAACGGGATAACGTCCTGTTTTTGTCTATTAGGGACCATGCTCGTGGGAATGAGGCTCTGCTGAAGGAAATTCCTAGCCTGCGGGTGTACGGGGGAGACGATCGGATCGGGGGCCTGACGGATAAAGTGACAAATGCACAGGAACTGAAGGTGTCCGCAAAGCAGGAATTCACTGAAGACGCGGTTTAGCTCTGTTTTGAAACGTTACAAAACGACTGTCCATTCGAGTTCTGATTTTTGCCTCGTTGTCCTTTTCTTCACCTGCAGTTTAGCTCCATCAATGTGAGGTGCCTGTTTACTCCCTGCCATACCTCTGGTCACATGTGCTACTTTGTTTGGGAGGATGAGTGCACTGACGCCCCTGCTGTGTTCACAGGTCTTTTTCTGTACACATGAAGAATCAGTGCACCAGTTCAAATCCAAGACATATCTAGATTTCGTCATACTGCCTCTGACTGTACCAGTAAAGGCAAAAATGACTCACTTCATGTTGCAACAGTTGTGTGTCCTCAGGCAAATAATCTTAATAACTGAATCCTGAGTGGCTAGAGATATGAACACTACCAGCTGTCCCTGTTGTGTGGGGTGACAGAAACTGACCGCTGCCTCCTGTGACATCTCCTTGTCCTTTCTTTTGGTTGCTAGGGGATACGTTGTTTATTGGTGGATGTGGACGGTTTCTTGAGGGTACAGCGGAACAGATGTACCACAACCTCACCCAGGTGCTTGGTTCCCTACCTCAAGACACGGTCAGTGGAAATAAGAGATATTAACTTTGTGTGTGAATGTGTATGTATGTGTGTGTGTGTGTGTGTGTACAACCCTTACAGGGTTAACAACAGCTAGCATGACCTCAGAGTCTGAGTCACAGTAGTGACTCATCACTCAGCAACAATGAGTGAACTGAGCGCAGCACTGGCTCTCTCTTCACTCTTCATAGTACAAAGCCCAGAACGATCAAGATACTGAAGCTGTGTTGTGAGCTAATTCTTCCTTTAAATGAGGCTTTGTTGGTCTTTCAGAAGGTGTTCTGTGGGCACGAGTACACCATAAAGAACTTGAAGTTTGCTATGCTGGTGGAGCCAGAAAATGAAAAGGTTAAGGAGATGCTGAGCTGGGCCAGGGTGAGCATTATACAGAAAACTACTTCAAGAGTAAGGCTCGCAGTGTTCTCTGGTGTTAGTCTGTTCCCTGTACTTTAAAAAGTGATCAGAAATATACAGATTACACAGTGGGTGGTCCATGACTCTTTCTGGTGGTGGAATTTAAGCAAACTAAATGTTAAAGACAACTCAGCTGGCTCATTGTTGTCTTTTTTTAATATATCTTGGACAACAGTGGTGGTGTATTGCACAGAGATGAAGACAATTACAGGCTTTTGCTGCACAAGTAAATTCCCCTCATGGAATTTCGTGACAATAAATAAATATGAAATACTGCAAGCCTTAATCTTTAAATACATTTTAAATAGGTTTTCTGCAGGTTGGTTAAAGTGTTTGTTTTCTCTGCAGGCAAGAGATGAAGATGACAAACCCACAGTGCCGTCTACTCTGATGGAAGAATTCGACTACAACCCCTTTCTCCGCCTCTCGTGAGTTTAGGTGTTTATATGTAGCATGCATGAAAGTGTAACTTTCAGATCAATTAGTGGCCAAAAGCAGTCTTTGTTTCCTGTTCCAGAAACAAAAAGCACTTTGGATTGAACCTACTGGGGTCATTTCTAGCTCAGTATTATCTTTGCATGATTCACAGTTTAAAATAATCCTCATTTATGTTATAATGGCCCGTGGAACAGCCTCTTACTTTGTCCACTGTTTAAAACAAGCTGTTTTAACTGAAGCCAACTTTCTCCTGATTGGCTGTCCCTAAGAAACAGATAAGATAAATATGCACAGTATTGTGCAGAAGTCTTGAGCTGCCCCTCATTTCTTTGTTTTGCCAGGAAAAAGGGAAATAGGTGCAGCAGTTTAGATGGAGCAACTGAAGATTCATCTGGATTTTTTCCTTTTCTGATCCTATTCAACTGCTGCATAAAATTTTTAGGCGTGCCAGTTCCTCTTTTTTTTTTTTTTTTTTTTTTTAAAAGGACAAACTGTGCACCATAATGAGATAAGCCAAGTTTTCAGCTAATAGCTCTTTGAGAATTCTCTTGTTGGTGCAAAAATATTATTTTATCTGTCAAACTGAGTTATCTTTGACAGACAAAATAACAAAGACAAAAAGGAAAATATATTTTAAAAAATGTGACTTTTGCTCAGTGTTACACATATGGGAGAAAAACAAGAACAGTTTAATAACCCTGGGTAATTCACTATGCTCGGCTCAGTTTGTGGTCAACCATTTTTAAAAAATGGAAAGTGTTTTGTTTTTCAAATATTTATTTTATTTATTACAGTACTGATCTGCTTGACTGTTTAAAAATTTGTACTGTACTTTGTTTCAGTTGTGTACCTTTGTTTTATTGCAGGGAGGAAGGAGTGCAAAAGTTCACGGGGAAGACAGACCCCATAGAGGTGCTGAGGGTCCTGCGGAAAGAGAAGGACAAATTCAAGAAGCCCAAGGAGAGACTTCCTCCTCATGCCATGCTTGCTTTGGAGTGGGGGCTGCTCAGACCCTGAAATCCAGTTTCATGGATTTAAGTGCAACTCATATCCATACCTATTACCCATAGCTAATGAAATGAGAATGGGGGTGAATAACTGGATGCAGTAAGACACAAGAGCTGTAGAGGGCGTTGTTTGTTGCTTTAAAACTAAGTCGAACCCATTCATTCCTGGGTGCCGCTTGACCGTCAAGTAGCAACTGTTTAAGTTGTTGTAACGCCATATCTGCATTTCAAGGCCAGTACAAAGCTGCTTTCATTAAATATTCCTCATAAATGAATAAATTTATTGGCTGCTCTCCCAGTTTATTATACACTAACTGCACCAGGTAATGTCTGCTAATACCAGTTTTCAGTAAAATTGATGAGATTCCATCTTTTTGTGTAGTTATTAATTTTAAATAACCGGTTTTGGGAAATAATAACCTTAAGTTCATTATTATTTATATGTATTTGAAATTTTCATTACTTCGATATTTACTTTTTACATCTTAGTTTTTTTCTAATAATTTTTCTCTAATTTAACTTTTTGACTAATGCCAGTATAGTGTATATGTTTTCCAGTATCTTTTTCCTCTTCATTTAGCAGTTAAAATAATTTAATAGCATAATTTAAGTGAATTTGTCATTTAGACTGCACCTTGTAATCACCGCAAGGGTAGAAAAATACATGCAGTGTACATCACCATGAATGTAAATTGCTGATTTTCATCCCAAAGATTACACTAGACAGGAGCCTAAAATCTGTACATGAGAGTCAAGATTATTTAGCATCAGTTTGAATCTATATTCTGGACATTTTTTCAATAACTTATAAAACACAAGGCTACCATTAATTAATGTTTATTTTTCAAAATGTATACACATAATTAAATAAACAATTACATTTTGCATTGTATGTTTCTGCTTACATGTTTAAAGTGTAACAGGTTTCACACATTTACTGATTATATGCTTGTATCAACCCACACTCATCATTAGGCTTTGTTTCCAGTACCCAGTCTTCCCCTGTGCCTGAGGGGTGTACTACGATTAAGCAGGATTAATGAGTTAGTGAGCTATGTTGACCTGGCTAAATTACCTGGCTAAGATCGCAGTGGTAACTTATGCTGGACATAACCTGGTCGGGAGCAGGTCCAGAGTTTTGGTTTTAAAATTGTCTGGAAGCGCCACATTTTCACAGATTCTTTTACAACATGTTTAAGTGCAATATATTTTCTCTGCTGGGCCTTACTAACATAACAAATGAAGCCCAACTGTAAAGTTGCAGCAGTGCAAACTGCACCTCGTTGTCAGTGGAATCAGTATGTATTCATTTGGTAATACAGAAGAGTCATGTGATGCGTGAAACTGCCATTTTTATGTGAGTGTGCATAGGACCTGATGCAGAAAGTCCAGTTTAACAGAAACTTGATAAGCACTGCCTGTTATCTCTGACTGGAGTTTTGGGTTTTGTCAAGCCACCTAAGACAGAGAAAGCCTGACTGTGTTGAAATTCCTTCATAGTATACCCCTCTGGCAAAGTTTTTAGGTGACGAAAGTGGTTTAAAAGGTACTGACAAAACAAACAAAAAAAGATTTATTTGGACAATCTGTAGACATAGTCTGCTGAAAAATGTGTGCAAAATAAATCTCTACAAAAATATCCTGTCGGGTAACAAAAAAACATTTATCACCACTTCATAGTGAGACCGTTGGTCATCTTTTCCACAGTGTGGTACTGTGTGTGCAACAGCTCTTTGGCTCTTTCCTCTCCTACGCTGTAAAGCCAGGACTGGTACAATTCAGCCACACGGGTGTCATCTTCTGGCAATAGGGGGCGCTCTGCCTTGTAGAGATCCTCAACTTTCTGGAGAAGCTCCTTTTGGTTTTGACCAGTCGAGGGCTTCACCTGCCCGCCACCATTCAGACAGCCTGAACAAGCGGGAAAGACAAACATTACATTTGCTAACATTAAATAATAGAAGGAGAGCTAATGTGACTATTGTGGAAGTTCTGCTTGTTGGTTATCCAGCTGACAATGTAATGGGTGTGACTTAACACTGCATCTCACAGCTTACGTGTACACTCGTATGTAACAAGTGCCATTTTTTTTAAAAATGTTCTGACCAGCTTACCCCTTAGCGAGGCTAACTTGCATATGAAAAAGGTAGTGCTAAGGTAATGACTCAGTCTATTATGTGGTAACCTACTATACTAACAGGTTCAAGTTCAATGGCTCACATGAAAGAAAGGATAGTGGAAAGTTGGACATCTGTATTTTTCCCCTTACCTGATGGGCAGGCCATAACTTCAACAAAGTGGTAGGGCGACTTCCCCCTCTTGAGCTTTTGCACCAGGTTCTGAATGTTGCGGAAGCCATATGCTGAGGCAAAGCACAGTAGGACAACACCATCTTTCTCTAGACTCACCTCCTGGAAGTCTTTATTCCTGTGGCAAAGATTGTGCAAAATCTGGCCTTGCATCGCATAAAGCAACAAAAACATTATCCTGACTAGGTCATGAGTAGGGCTACTTCGAGATTCAACTCCACTGAATGTGCATCATGTGAACAGAATGAGTCCAGGACATATAACATTACCACGAAGCACTCATTAAGAAGTGGAGACATGCTCACCTGAGGGTTTTGTAGGTAAGATCCTTCACCTCCTCTCCAAACAGGTGCTTGGCAGCATATGTAAAAACATGATGGAGGTAACCCCCTGACCCACTCCCAGCATGACTCAGGAACTCATCTCCAGAGAAACTGCTGAACCTGGGATAAAAACAACAACAGTGAGTGAGTTGAGCTATGCAAAAGGATATTTACAATTATTTTAAGTGTGACAATTACCTAACAAAAAAAAGCAAAATGCAAGGGAACTTACATTGTATCTGGGGTAACAGGTTCCAAATCATTCAGAGACACATTTTCCTCCTCCAGCATTTTCAGGACCTCCCCTTTAATCGACAGGAAAGATGAGACAGAGGATACTGCGAGTTCATGTGCACAAAAGAAATTACAGGAGTAATCAATCATTGTACCGGAAGTGATGACACAGTCCACTTCACGGGTCTCGGCTTTGTTTAGGTAGAAGTCTGACCGTGAAGCCTCGAGTTTCTTATCAAAGCAAGGCATTACTGCCACATGGTAGATCTGCTGTGGACTCAGTCCCTAAAAATACACATAACACACATCTCAGTGGCAGTAGTCTCTCTTTTTGAAAACCATACAACTATGTATATTTGCAGCATTCCAACACAAATACAAAGCTCACCTGTTGTTCCGCAAAATAGCCTTTAACCAGAGAACCCATCATCTGCTGGGGGAGCGAGTGGTACTAATATATGGAAGAATATACTCCCCGTGAGTCTTCTCTGCATAGCAGATCCAACCTGAATGCACGCACACACACGCGCACACACACACACACACGTAAATATCTGTCTTGCTGATAGCCAAACATTGAAAACACAAGAAATAAAAGAGGGTGCCATTTTTTTTTTATTTCATCAAATACAGGACAGTGCAAATGTCTTTCTTTATATTTTGCTTCCAAGTTTCCTGACTTTGTCTTTTTTTAAACTGGTCCTGAGCAATAGTTCTCTAGACTTCCTGAAGGGCTTTCAAATTGTTTCTTTGGACATTGGCTGCTTTTTCACTCATTTTCAGTCCAGTCTTTGTACCTGACCATTTTCAGAGGAATGTTTTTTGTTTGTTAAACCACTTAACACTGAGCTATGAATCACTCAAGCATAAAAAAGGCACGTAACTTAAGGGATGAATCAGTGTTGTGTCTACACATAACAGACAGCTTAGCAAAGAACCAATATTAAATTCTATCTTTAGGCACTTTGTTACTAGCAGCAGTTGATCCAGCTACTGTTCACTGAAACCTCATCAGAAAATGGAAGGGTGACTGTCAAGAACCCTATTCTTAAGTAAGGGAAACATGGAGAAATGTATATTTGCACATGATTCAGAGAATCGTTGCACCTATTTCCTACTTCCTGGCAAAATATAAAGAAATGAGGGGTGGCTTGAGACTTTTGCACAGTACTGTATGTCAGTTATGTGGACCACCACCATTAACCAACTACATACAGATTGAGATAATGATAATTACTGAATGTTACTGTCTGTAAATTAACCTTCAATATAATTAATTATTATAAAAAGTAGCTAATAAATTTTGAAATGTTTTGTCTTTCTTTGTGAGAGTGCAACATTTTTACACAGTGGACTGGAAACAATAAAAGACAAACAAAGATGACATGCCACAAAGGCAGGACCCTCCAACATCATCCATTGTCGCTTTGTGCTTCTGAGTGTTTTTAGTGGATTACCTGGACATGCTGATGTTAGCATTGGCAGGGCTTTACTATCCTGTTCCTTCCTCTGGAACCGCTCCACAAACTCTCTCTGACTTTCCAGCAGACTGAAGGTCCGACTGAAGCTGGTATCAAACACATGATGAACCCCTGCAACAACAATAACAACAGCAATTTTCAGAGGTAACTATATCTACCTAGATCACCCAACTGTTTGAATGATTTAAATGAACAGAAAAGGCACATTTACACTCACCAAGACCTTTGAAGAAAGAGGTAAGCCTCCTGCCTACCTCACTACTGCTCAGGTTATAGTGTGCTGCAAGGGAGGCTCTGGACTGTGGTGACACTGACACCACCACAATCTTCTGCTCCGCCTCACTGGCCTGTGCGGGAAGTCCAAATGCTTCACAGGTGAATATGATGGCACACTAAATTATTACTCTCATGTTAAAAGCATTCAGACATAACTCTACCTTGTTCTTACGCAGAACTTTGAAAAGCTCCTCGTGGCTCTGCTGCGTGATGAGGACACTCTCAGCTGAGGTGATACAGCCACTGCAGGCCAAACAGTCGTTCAGTGTGATCTTTGCTTTCTCCAGCTTCTGCTTCCCACCATCCTACGGACACAGGGTTGGTGAAATCAAAAGAAGTGGTGGTGTAATACTCACACACAAGCCTTTATACCCACCTTGTTGACTTGTACATAACTGCCATCATCTTCTATCTGTATTTTGGCAACAGATTTACCTTGTTTCTTCTCTACTTTGACAGGCTTAACACATTCCTGCAAAACAGAGTCAACATAAGCTAATTAAAAAAATACTGGTGATTTTTTTAAAGTTAAATTAATGTACAATCATCATCTTCCTCTTTTCCTGGGAGCACCACATTCAGTATCTTTTGTCCAATATATCCACTATCCCTCATCTGCATATGTCTCCAACTCTCTTGTGGACTATCTGTTGCTTTGGATGGCTGACTCCAGGTATTTAAACTCATCCACCTTCACACACATGTATTCTCTTTTGCTTCTACTGACTTTCATTTCTTTTCTCTCCAGAGTATACCTTCACCTCTCCAGGCTCTCTTACACCTGACTACATATCATAATGTCATCTGCAAACATCACAGTTCACAAAGACTCCTGCCTGACCTCATCTATTCATCACCTGTCCATGTCTATAGAGCTCTTTTCTCTGCATGAGGCCATACTGCTGTTAACTGATTGTCAGCTATCTCCTTAATCTAGCTTCAGCAACCTTTTCCCATAGCTTTATGGTTTGGCTCATCAACTTTAGCCCTCTGTAGCTACTACGGCTCTGCACATCACTCTTGTTCTTGAAAATCAGCCCCAGTACACATCCACTCAATTCTTCAGGTATCCTCTCACTCTCCAAGATTGTGTTAAACAATCTGGTTATAAAGTCCACTACCCTTTCTCCTAGACATCTCTATACCTCCACAAGTATGCAATTTGGACAAACCGCCTTTTCATTTATGAACAATATAAAAAAAATAATTTATGATATCGCCCAAATGCACCAAAGCAAACTAAAAGCAACTAAGGAAAGGGGATATGGAGGTCCGTATAATACAAAAACTTTACTAGAGAGCAACATTAGCTCTTTTTAACATACTTAAATAAGCTAAGACGTATCTCCAGCAGCTCCTCGTACTTATATGAGCCTTATAACTAGCAGCAGGCTAACTGCGCAACATTCGTCTCATGGCTTTAAAGTTGGCGCATTTTACAACCTAAGCAAAGCAGTACTTACACCAATTAGTAAATATTATATTATGACGAACTTTGGTCGAAAACGGCTCCATGCTGACTCACAACTGATAAGAACAGTTACTGGGTTACACAGGCTAGCCACTTCAGTACGTTTTCTTTAATTAATGCTGTGTTTTTTATATATATATATATATATATACGTGAGGCTAATCATTCGCTAGCGATATCCCACAAAAACACATTTCATATTATAAGGTGTTACACGAGTGTTATTAAACCTGCCTGAGAGGGGGTTATAAAATCATCGAGATCCGTCAACTGTAGCACCCCGCTGAAGTGAGAAGCCATCTTTGCTGCCGTAAAGTGTTTGTTGTTTACCTGTCTGTCGCGAATACCAGGGAGACACAAACCTCAAAGAAGTTTAAACTTTATCAATAAATAAATAAATTATATCAAATTATGCAGCTAAAACACTGTTATCCAGCGATTATTTTTCTACGAATGTTGCCTTTAAAGAGTAATATAAATTGACCCTAAAATGACCCCGCACTGCAAGGTCATTTAAGGGGAAATATCACCAGCACTTTTGCCACTCATGACTGCTAAAGGCCTCTGGGTCAATATAAAATGACTGCACTGTTTTAGATGCATACTACATTGAAACAAGAGATGTGAAGCCGAGGAAAGAGGGTGTTTCTTCTCTAGCTAAATCAGGAAGCCTCCCTTACATAAAATGCAATGCCATGGGTCATTATCAAGGATAAATGTGAATAATTACAGACAGCTTGAGCCTGAAATGAAATTTTGTGGGACTAGAAGAAACACTGATGGGAAATTAAAGAAGAAGAAAAAAAATCAACATTAAATGTCACAGTAAGGTGCTGGGTCACAACATCACTGAACTTCTGTAGTGGTTCTCCAAGACACTTGAGCTCTGCTGGAGGGGTCTAACATAATAATACAAAACATATTTCCTTATTTGGTGTTTTGATAAGGGTGGTGGAGAGTGCTGCCTAAACAGCAGTCAGAAATCTCCTGTGTGTTCTACTGAGTTGTATGTATATGGAAGGTAGCTTCTGCCACTTAAAAAAGGAAACAAAGCCAACCAGCCAATCAAACATATAAATCTGCCAAGCAGAGCTAAGTTTAAATTTCAAGTTATTCTGAATTATGTATCTCAAAATTTTGACTTAATAAGTATCTCAAAATTTTGAGTTATTTCTGAGTAGGTTGAAATTTTCAATCTGAAATCTGAAATTTTGACTTACAGAGAGCAAAATTTATTACTAATTATTTTAAATTTAATTAATTGATTGATTGATTGTTCTTTCAGTAGGGGAAATGAGAGTTGAAATGACTGTGAAGGCCATAGCATATGATTCACATCATTTCCACACTTGTAAACCCATCCAGCATGGATGGGGCAGTATGATCAGAATGCAATCAAAAGTAGGTCGATCAGAAGAACTTTGGAGTGTTTTAGAGGGACCTTTCACTCTACAGATACCTCTAATCATGCCAGCAAAACGCCCCCCAGAGAATAACAGAGACACTGGATTTCCTCACTGTTTTAAATGGTCACGTTTATGCACACATTTATTCCTACCTGGAAGCTGAATGATTTAGAAATGTGGGTGTAAAGGGGCCTTCTGCATATGTAACGTGGAGAGCATAATTTCTGGCATTTCCCAGGGGTAAGTAAAAACATTCATGTATACAAGGAGTGCCATTTATAGTTTGTTTTCTTCTAGAAATGTCACCACATTACACTATTTATCCATCACACATTATTACAATTGTGCAGATAGGAAGGCAAAACAGAAAGCATCACTGTAGAAAATATAATGAATTCTTTCACAATAAATAATCTTATATAAAGTGTACTGGGGTGAATAGGAGCTGCCTGTACAATGTATATGTAAACATGTGTTTCAGTAGGATTTTTTCAACATTATGAATTTTGAATACATTTTCTCATTCCTGTCCACGAGAAGACGTACGCACGCGCCCTTTGTTGTTATGACTACGGGGTCGTAAATCCGCCATGTTTTCCTCCCTGTTGCAGCGTTGCGACAGAGACGGAGGATTCAAACGACATGAGTGTAGAAAATAATCATACGGCAGAAAGTGAGCGGGAGCAAACGAAGAACGGCAACGAGACGATCACCATTCAAACCACACTGGGAGACGAAGGTAAGTCCTCACAGCAGCTAAAGCACTGCTGAACTGTTTATTGACTATTGACTATTGGCTTTGGGCCTAACTTCCTTCATCTTCAAATGTTGCTAGCTGCTATTAGCAGTATTAGCTTGTTTGCTTCCTCGCTGCACCGGTTGTCCGCGTTAGAAGTCCAGCCAGTATTTGGGGAAACTTTACAGCAGCCAGGTGCTCGTTTGCAGCATAAACACGCGAAGTTGCCGCACACTGAAAGGGCTTGCTCGCTGTGCTTTTTTAGATGAAGATGTACACAAGTGCGGACGCTGTCAGTCCGAGTTTTCCACATTGGAGGCATTCATCCAGCACAAGTTGCACCACTGCAAACGTGTGGAGGTACGGGACGCCAGCAGCCACGATGACAGCTCAGAGGTATGAAGTGTGCCGTGTTTTTAAAGCAGCAGGGTTTTTACAGAAGTACATCACGTCTTGATTGCTGCGCCCCCCTCCAGGTTGCTGCAGTCAATGGAAGTTCTTCTTCAGAGGTGAAAACAGCTGATGGGACATCCTCAGCTGAAGCAGTGGACACCAGTGGTGAGTCAAGCAGCTAAATTTAGCCCCAATTTCCACAATTAGTCATTTAGCCCATAAAAATGATTGACCACATAGTACAAGCCGAATTCCAAAAAGGTTTTGATGCTGTGTAAAATATAAATGCAGCCAGAATGCAATGATTTGCAAACCTCATAAACCCATATTTTATTCACACTGGAACATGGAAAAACATCACATCAAATCTGAAATAAAGTTGAGCAAGTGTACAATTTTAAAGAAAAAAAGGTAATTTTGATTTTGATATTAGCAACACTGTCTCAAAAAAGTTGGGACAGGGCCATGTTTACCACTGTGTGGCGTTCCCTCCTTTTTTTTAAAGGTCTGGGAACTGAAGAGACCATCTGCTGGACATTTGGGAGAAGAAAGTTGTCCCATTCATATCTGTTATAGGATTTTGATGCTCAGCAGTCCTGGGCCTTCTGGCATATTTTTATTTAATTATGTGTGTTCAGTTGGTGAACGGTCTGGACTGCAGGCAGGCCAGTTCAGCACCTGGACTTTTGTGCAGTGAACCCATGCTGCTGTCAGAGATTGTGCAATCATTGTCTTGCTGAAATATGCAAGGCCTTCCCTGAAAAAGACATTATCTGAATGGGAGCATATGCTGCTCTAAAATCTGTATAAAGCTTTCAACATTGATGGTGCCTTTCCAGATGTCCAGACTAGACTTCATCTAGAGTTGATGTTTCAACCTTTAGATTTCATTAGATTTCAGATTAAGTTCTTACTTTCTCTCTTTTTATTTTTTTAAATTTTTTCCTCACAGATGTAAGCAGCACTCAGTTGGGTCGAGGTTGCAGGAAGAAAATCGCTTCCCTTAAAGTCACTGACCAGTCAGATGAGACGGAGGGAGCCGTATCTGACAGTGGCGACAGTGACAGGCTCATGTATAAAGTCAACACAGACGGACGTTACATTTGCCAACTTTGTAAGAAAACATTCAAAACTGTGAGTTGGCATTTATTTTGCATGTGTTTAATTGGAAAAAAATAAACACTGGTTATTAAGAGTTGATGTTGCTAACTTGACTTTTTTTTTTTGTTTGTTTCTTTTCCCTATTCAACAGACCAACATCTTGAGAACGCACATGAAAACTCACAGTGACCAGAAGAACTTCTCATGTGACCTGTGTGGGACGTCGTTTCGAACGAAAGGTTCCCTTATTCGTCACAACCGTCGTCACACTGGTACGAAGAAAGAAATAAAGTCGCAGATGACTAGTTCATTTCAGTCTGATGTTATTTCATAAAGTTGACCCAAAACGAGTTCAAATGATTTTTCTCTTGCAGATGAGCGGCCTTATCGATGTACCCTGTGTGGCCAGGCCTTCAGAGAATCTGGTGCTCTCACTAGACATCTCAAAGCTCTCACACCCTGCACAGAAAAGATCCGCTTTGTTCAGTACAAGGAAATCCTGGTCAGCAAGGATGGCGTGCAGAAAGGTTAGACTTGAACTGAAAAAATACGCAGGAGCTCCTGTTTTGTGCATTTGTGTTGAAGAAGCCAACTAAAAGCTAAAAAAGCTTTTTTACGAGTATACTTTCGGAGAGTAAAATGAGAGTTTTTTTTGTTTTTGTTTTTTCTTTCAGGTATTGACGCTGATCAGGCAGCAGTGGCTGGCCAGCAAGAGGTGGTTGTTGTGGAGCAGCAGCCAGTGGAGCAGGAAATGGTGGAGGCTGAGACCGCTGTTGTCAGTGTGGTAGAGTCTGGTTCCCGAGAGGTCCTCCACCAGGTCCACTTTACAATGGAGGTGGATGGAACAACACAGGAGCAACAGGTTAGGGTGCAAGTTCAAACACTATTTAAGTGCTGATCAAAATGCATACCTAATACTCATTCCTGTGCTTTAAATGTATGTTGATGCGTAAAGAAGAGATGCACACATTGCTATTTTTGTATTTATTTATTTTTTACGCATATGATCTGGGGAGATATCATTGACAGCATGCATTATTATTTCTCAAGCTTTTCTTTGATATAGTTTTCTGTTCATTCTAATTAAACCACTTTTTTACAACTGGTTACAGGATCTCCTATCACTCCCAATCAAATGAATCTCAAAGCTCCAGCTTACTGGACAGAGCTTACAGCGTGCAACCCTTACCCAAGTTAAACATGTTGGAGTTGGAGCTAACAAACGTTAAACAGTTGTTTTGTTTTTTGTATTTTTTTTTTTTAATTAAATCACTGCTGTGTAAAAAAGAGAAGACTTCTGAACAGACTGAGCTAAACAAAGAAATGGCTACACAGCCAGGCTGCTGTGCAGCTGCTTTAGGTGTTTACGCAGCATATTGCTTCTAAGCAGAACAATCACACAGTAGATCAGCAGTCCTGGAGAGGCGCTAATTGGTAGCAGTCTCATGAAATCACTACAGAATCTGTTAGCGGTCGTGCTGAGCGAATTGTGTGTCTCAAGTTTAAAGCCTGCTTCATTCTCACCTTGTCTGTTGTCAGGTGGTGGTCGAGCAGTCTCAGGCAGAAGCTCTGGCTGCTGCTGCAGCAGCAGGTGACAATCTCATCTGTCAGGCCATCATCAACTCTGGCATTGCACTGGGGACAGAGGAAACTGTGGTGGAAGAGATCCCACAGGCAACTGAGGAGATAAATAAAGTTGTCTCTGACCATCCTGAAGCTGATGGGGGCGTCATTGAGATCCAAGTTAAAGAAGAGTTTGTGGAGATGGAGGAGGTAAGTGCTAGGAGCAAGTACATTCACCAAACAAGCAGATAACACACTTATTTATTTTTGTAAGTCAGTCCTGTCTAGGTTTCTCATCACAGCACACTGCTGCAATTTTTTAGATGCATTTTAAGTTATCTCTGCTGTGTTTTTTTTGGTGCGTGCGTGTGTGTGTGTGTGTGTGTGTGTGTGTGTTGTTTTGAAGGAAACGGGTGACAGTGGTGAGCGGACATCATCAAAACTGCACACTTGTCCACACTGTAACCGCTCCTTCAAGGGCTTGAATTATTTCCGCTTTCATGTTAAAGGACATTTAGGTAAGTCTATATCCAGCACTGGGACTCATGGGATTACTGTACACCTTTCTCCTATGCCTGCAAAGTCACTGTCTCAGAAAACAGACATTTAGGCCAACTTTGGTTGATCAAGTTGATTAGTGTCTGCTGCTTGTTAGGGTGTTATCGGCATATTTAAAATATTGATAAGGTGCACAATCTGTGCCTGTTCAAAAGGGGAAAAAAAAGATTAACTGAATCAGACATCCTTTCTAGTGCTGTGTGTTTAGTTGACTAGTTTAGGATCAAGATCTGGCACCTGAAATATTATTCAGTTTAAGTAATTGTTTATAATTTAATAACCTACAGGGCCAGGTAACTGTTGGGTCTGTCTGTGATTTTTTGCAGCCACCCATCACTGCAGTGCTGACAGCTGGAAAGCAGTGTTTGAATGCAGGCTGTGTCGGAGTAAATTGGTATAAAACCACTCCAGAGGAACCATGTTCTTCACAGGCGTTTGGATGTTAAACTGCTGTCTCATTAGCTTTTTTTTTTTTTCTTTCCCAAATTCTTATAGCTTTGTTGTCTACCAGTAATTTAGTCACCAGAAACAGCCCTCGTTCTTCTCATGTTTTTAGCACAACACTCTTGTGTTTATCAAATCAAAAATGCAACTACTGAGAAAATACTCCAAGATTTTAGAATAGAAGAAAAGAATAGAATGCCTTTATTGGTCATTATACAGAATGTAGAGTGAGATTGGAGGGCCACTCCTGTTCAGTGCCATGCAGTAGAAAGTCACACTTTCTAAAAAGATAAACTAAAACTTCTAAGAATATAAAGAGAGAGAAAAAAAAAAATAAATATATATATATATATGGAACTATACTGAATAGAGGTCTTTACAACCCATAAATACCCATACATTTTTGAAGTTTCTTTTCTTTTTTTCTTTTTTTAATTAATTCAATAAACTATTTACTAAACATCATGAACAGCCTGAGACATCTGAAGAAATTAAAGTTTAATTTTTGACATGTCTCAGCTTTTGCACATTCAGTCTGCTGTACTTACCAAAATCTTTAATTGCAATAAGCAAAACAACAAAAACAAAAAAAGGAAAAAATGTTGACACTGCTCTTTGGTTTAACCATTTTCCTTCTGTGTGGTTTATGGATAATGTCTTTCTAAGTAAGAATGCTGTCAAATTGACTATTATACAAACCTCTGGCTTGAAATTAACTCGCATCACATGACCTGGTCTTACCAACTTCCAACACAGTGGTTACTGTTGCCAAATAGAGTGGAAGGTTTGAAAGTCACCACCTCCTCTGCAGTTTTTACACTCTGCAAAGTCAGTGTGCTGGATTCAGTCTTTTGTTGCCTTGGTTGTGGCCTGTTTGTTTGGTGGGTGTCACCTCTGATAAAGATGTTTTGTTGGGACAAAAATAAGTTTGTTCTTTTTCTTTGTTTCTTTTCCTCTTTATACAGGTTATAAGCCCTTCAAATGTACACTGTGTCATAAAGAGTTTCTAACTGGTTACCTGCTGAAGAAACACATGGAAGTCCATGTCAATGAGAGGAGATACAAGTGTGGTGAGTGTGGCAAGCTGTATAAAACCATCGGGCATGTACGGGAACACATGAGGGCCCACTCAGATGAGAGACCTTACCACTGTGCCAGATGCAACAAGGCATACAAGACCAAGGTGATTTATTTAAAATTAACTCATACTAATTTTTTTTTGGGGGGGGGGGATCAAAGGAATTTCAGTCCACTTTAATAGATTTTCTCATCTTTCTCAGAATGCCTTGCAAGTGCACCAGCGGACTCATGGTGATGTAAGGCCGTATGTGTGTCAGTTTTGCTCGAGGGGCTTCAGAGAGAAGGGCTCCCTGGTACGACACATCCGCCATCACACTGGGGAGAAGCCTTTCAAGTGCCCAAAGTGTGGACGGGGCTTTGCTGAGCACGGGACTCTCAATCGGCACATGCGTGCTAAAGGTCAGGATGATGTACAGAGCCAAACTTAATGGGAGCACATATTGGCAGCACAGATTCAAACAGACCTACTAACACAGCCTGTATTTGCACCAGGTGGTTGCCATAAGGAAGATGCCAGTGAGCAGCAAGTCGTTCTAACAGAGGGACAGACACCGTTGGACAGCCCCGCTGCAGCAGCCATCATTTCAGATGATCCTGATGCAGTCTTGGTCGAGTTCTCCTCAGTGGTGGCAGACACACAAGAGTATATCATCAAGGTTGGCACTACAGGGAAGCAGGGTTAAGAAAAAAAACATGATCTTTACCTAACAGTTGTTAGATAGGCATAAAAAAAAAAAAGACAAAACTCTCAAACAATTATTGTTCTGGGGTTCAGACTTTAGAGCGTGTTGTCAGTCTGTCCACTGCTCAATCAGTGCAATCACAGCAGGTATTCTTCTCTCTTTTAGATCAGTGACTTTAGTGCATGCTGAAGTGTGTGTAATTTTACTATTCACGTTGTACTAAATGATTATATCTGCAGGGAATTGATTGGGTTGCTGATTACAACCAAACACTTTTCTTTGCCATGTTGAAGGCCTAGATTACAACATTCCAGAACAACAAAATGTTGTATTTGACATTTAATTTGTTTGGAGATATTCACTGCAGAATGAATGTAAAGGGGTTTAAATACATAAACAGCATTTTTGTATTCAGTGGTAAAAGATAGAAAAATTAATTGATCATCCACTAAAAGTCATCACTGATGCTGTGATAGTTTGTCTGAATTTCTGATGCTCCTTTAATTTTTTTTTTTTTTTTGAGTAGCGTGCACTATAGTGCCAAAAGTATTTACTGCACTTGTGCAACAAGTCCAGTTGAGAAATTTCCTTGCTACTAAATATTCCACAGTCAACTGTTAGTGGAATTATAACAAAGTGAAGTGTGAAGTTTGGTGGAGGGGGATTATGGAGTGGGGTTGTTTTGCAGGCACTGGGCCTCTGAGTTCCAGTGAAAGGAACTCTTAATGCTTCAGCATACCAAGACATTTTGGACACTTTCATGCTCCCAACTTTGTGGGAACAGTTTGGGGATGGCCCCTTCCTGTTACAACATGACTGCACACCAGTGCGCAAAGCAAGGCCCATAAAGACATGGATGAATGAGTTTGATGTGGAAGAACTTGACTGGCCTTCACAGAGTCCTGATCTCAACCTGATAGAACAGCTTTGGGATGAATTAGAGCCGAGACTGAGAGCCAGACCTTCTCAACCAAAATCAGTGTCTGACCTCACAAATGCGCTTCTGGAAGAATGGTCAGAAATACCCATAAACACACTCCTGAACTTTGTGGAAAGCCTTCCCAGAAGAGTTGAAGCTGTTATAGCTGCAAAGGGTGGGGTGACATCATATTAAACGCTTTGGATTAAGAATGCGATGTTAATCAAGTTCGTATGCGTGTGAAGGCAGATGAGTGAATACTTGTAGCAATATGGAGTATATTCAACATATAACTATCCAGGGACCTCCTGCCCTTCCATGTGCATATGTGGGAAGACTGGGATCGAGAGAGCAGGAACAGGATTAACATAATAAAATTGGCAGCAGATGTGACCTTGGCAGGAACTGTATGAATTGGGGTCGAGGTGGATTGCAAAGCGGCCTGCAGATTCATATCAACTGTGTGCAGGCTAAGGCAGGGCCAATTATGCTTGGTGACACGGTCATGTACACTGGAGAAGGAAGTTGAACCTTTTATAACTGTTAAAAGTCCATTTGTAGTCGGCTCAAAGGATTTGTTGTCATACATGTGCAGCTGCCCAGCATCTAAATATTTATTGAGAGCATGAGGAAATCAGAGAGCCAACTCTCTAAATATTTCCCTTTCTGCCGAGGCAACAGCGTCTGCCTTTTGCAAAGTCTGGAGTTCCCTCATGATGACATGATTTCCCACCTTAAATATCTTGTGCTTTATAAGATTTATGAATGCGGTAGAGGAGCATTAGCTGAGTCATCAGCTAGGATTGTTGATGTGCTTTGTGGCTTGCTTGAGCTAACACTATGTTCGATATGATCAATTTTTACTTAAGCAGCACTCAAATAATGGGAAGGCGCACATTTTGTGATGATTACTTTTTATCGTGAAAATATTTAATATTTGATATCCATTCAGTCCCAGGGGTGTTTTACACAAAAAAAAATGCTAACTTAAGTATGAATTTGCTTTGTTTCTCTCATCCTCCAGACTCAAACGGAGGAGGAAATGCAGCAAGAAGTGACAGTCATTGAAGACAGCCAAAACGAGGTTGGTATATGATGTGTATATACTGTGTGTTGGAGTATTTGCGGAGAAAGATTCTCACTGTTCTCTAAAATACAAGTTGGTTAAGATCTAAATTTTTGGATGTCATTTTATCTGCATTATCCTACAATTCTGCCTGTAACATTTGTTTAAAAAAAGAAAATCAATAAAATCTCTCCCACCCAGATGGAAAACCACATCGTTAAAGTGGTACAGAGACTTGTCAGCCAGTCGCAGAGTGCGGGCGGCACGAGCAGCCACCAGATTATTGTGCGAAATGTGGCCGAAGACGAGGAAGGCCTTTCCATCTCCGACTGTGGTGACACCATCACCATCGCTACACCTGAGAGCCTCACGGAGCAGGTGGCCATGACGCTGGCCTCCGCCATCAGTGATGGCAGACTGCTGGCCAGGGCAGGTACAACAGAGGGAACTGTTACCATGGTTACCACAGAGGAAACATTGGAGGAGGGATTACAAATGGTGCAGCAGCAAGAGGAATATGTCATCACCTCCCCAGAGGAGGTGGAGTTTCAGACTGTTATTGTATGATCAAAGTGGATGCTAACTATGGACTGTCATGGCTTTGATTGTAATTATTTAGCCAGTAACTGTGGAGATTATTGGCACTTCAAGTGAATTTAAAAAAACAAAACCAAGGCCAAAGTGTTTGGGGTTTATGGTACATACAAATGTGCCCAAGGACTGATGCGTCTTCACGTAATTCATTTATTCTCTGCATTACATATTTGGCCTAATTTGGGAACTTTTTTAGATTTCTAAATCCCAAAATAATTATTAATTTAGTGATATTTTCATTTTGACTGTACAAATGCACATTTGTTTTTGAAAATGTAATTTGTTGCCCAACTTTTTTTTTTTTTGTACTGCAAACAAAAGGTGAATTCTCATCCCTCTTTTCCACCCAAAGAACATTTAATTTCAGTTTTTCCTTCTGCCCTCTGGTGGTTCAGTCGACTGTAGTCCTGTTTTTAAATTTCCCGTATGAATTTGAACTGTGATAACTTTTAAAGGCTAACTGTTCCAAAAAAAGAAAAAAGGCCATGCTGGATACAGTGTGGTAGTTCTGAGCTGGTCAGTCATCTTTAAGTGTGATTGATGATACATCAGTGCATAGATGTGAAAATATCAGATTAGCCAGAGTTTGCATCAAATAAATGTTATTTTCTTACACAGTTGACTTCAGGGTTTTATTTCTCTTGTTTAAAGTCTTAGTCTTAGTGAAAAATACCTGAATACATCTATTAAGTGCCTTTGCTGCTTTACTAAGATAATGTGGTGTTGGTAATTTTTTATGTTCTGGCCTTTAAATCGGTTGAAATTGAATATCTTTGTTTTAGAAGTGTATGTGTGGCTGTAGAGTGAGTGCCACCTGATGTCTTGGGAATCTCACCTGTCTTGCAAGCATACACACCTGTTAGGTAAAGCACAGCATCCACTGCTATAAATCCTTTTGTAGGAACATGAAAGCACCACTGTTCCTGTGCTAATTCATACAGAGAAAATCTGACTATCAATCTATTAGCCCTTTAGTCCTGTGGTAAATTTGCTGTGGTTTATTGGCTTATCTAAAAAAAAAAAAACCCACTGCTGTATTTAGTGATTGTGATCTTGAGCCTATCTGTAGGCTCTATCTCTATAACTAGTGCTCCAATAGCGAGGTTAGCACAGACACTATAATCAGAGAAGTGTCCCTGGCTCGTACACCACTGTTTCTGGGTCATTCCTCAGCCCTCTGAGAGGGCCTCATCCACATGAGCAACAGAGGGAGACAGAGAGAGGGTGGGAGTGAGAAAGGGAAAGGTATTTATAGAAAAATGGGGCTTCGCTGTACCTTTTCTTGCAAAGAACCATTTCAGTACCAAGTGAGCGTGTCCCAGTTTTCTGATCGTCAGCCATAGGGTTTGGACTGAGGCAGCCTCACCCAGGATGGAGAACCTGACTTTCAGACACTCTCCCCTTTCCTCCAGCCTCCATCTCCAGAGCTTCAGACTGCTAGTTCTCTGAGAACAGAGGGAGGCACTGGCCTACATAATCTATAGATGTGACCTTTCAGGTGTTGATTTGCTTAGCTGGGTAGAAGCTTTTGGAGGTAGTGAGCTCAGGTGAGGAGCAGCGTACGAGTGTCCAAGGACACTCTGGCTGCATCAACCCCCAAGCTGGGGGTGAAGATAGGCTGGCTGGAACGTGCCCTGCCGCAAGCCGGGCAAGGATGAGGCGTTTCCTGAGCAGAAAGGGCCGCTTCTCCCTGCGCCAGAGCAAGTCCGGAACGCGGAGTGCCTCCAAAGATTTCTGTGAGTCTGTTTCTCAGAATGGTAATTTTTCTGTGCTCTTCCTGAGGTGTTTCAGCTAGTGGAGATATGATAAGGAGTGAAGCTTTAAAAGGACCCAGAGCTCAGATGTGTATCTGTGTCACAAGCCGGAAAGAAGAGGACAAAAAAGTCTCGATCGTGCTGCTTGTGTTCTAGCAGGGAAAAAGGATTATGATCCACATCTCATTAGCAGTGATTTTCCAGTCTGCTTTAGATCCATAATCAACTGCAGTTTGTTTTCTGAGATCAAGCTCTGTGGCGGTTTCCAGTCTTTGAATTGACTATGTTGTATTCACCTATCTGCATTCACCTTGAATATGTATCCCTATGTTCTGGTAAGAAATATCTTTTTTTTTTTTTTTTTTCCTTTTTGAAGCAGTCTGACATTTCCATATTTATTTACAAAGGCTTGTGTAGAATCTGCATTTTTATACTTTTTTCTTTAATCTTTTTTCTTTAACCCATTTCCATCTTTCTGTGTCTGATTATTTGAAAGAAGAAAAACAGTGGTGATATTTTAGTTGGTGACTACTTGCAGATTTTTTTTTTCCTCAATGTTTTCCTTCCCAGTTTTGTACCTTGCGGCCATGATGTCATAATTTTGTTTTGCATAGCAGTACTAGCAGCACTGGCTTGATTTTTCAAATTTGATCACTGTTTGATCAAATTACTTATATCTGTTCTTTTCCAGTGTTAACCACATGCATGCTATTTGTGTGCGAATTTGCATCTTCCATATTTGCTATTATTAAAGTGTTACTTATTGGCAAAGGACAAGAGCATAGGCAAAGATTTTGCAACAAAATAAAATTAACTTCACAGAAAATGGAAGAGCATATAACAATCCCTATAATATCCTACATATATCTTTGTGTTCAGATGGCTGTGGAAGACAAGTGATTCTATTGGGACACTTTCTGCAGCAGCAGAATGAGGCCAGTGACCAGGGGAAGGCCAGTGGCTCAACATGTGGGCTAGATAGCAGCAGGCATAAATGACCTCCTTCAGTTTATTATAAGTCAACCTTTTAAAAATAGTTTTTTTTTTCCATACCACATCTGTGGCTTGAAATTTTGTGGTTTCATTAAATAGACCAGTGCACCTGCTGCTACAGCCATAAGCAGCTCCATCACTGAGGTGCCCCATTTAAGCCATCTATTTGACCTCTGTTTTACAGCTCACAACCCACTCAACTGTGTTAGTAGCTTGCACCAGATTAACAGTGTTCTTTTGTGCTTTTATGACATACGTATATGACAAGCGGTAAAGCAGAAGTGGCTGTAGATTTCACCCCTTCCTAAAGGAGTACTACCTATTGGATTCAAGTTTCTATTGATATAACACCTAGGCTTTCCTTCGATTTTGAAATTTTGCTCTGTTTGTTCCAAATTCCTTCCAAGAAACATGTAGATTACCTTTTGCTCTGCACCTCTCCGAGTTTTATTTCTCTCTCTGTTATACAGACCTCGGTCTCCCAGCCACCAATCAGAACTGGCCAGAGGCATTTGGCTTCCGGCTGGGAGGTACTGGGCCCAGCTATATTCTGTCTGTGGTAGAAGGCAGTAGTGCCTACCTGGCTGGCCTACAGCCTGGTGACCAGGTGGTGGACATAGAGGGCCAGGATGTGACCAATCTCAGCACACCGGCACTGATTGCCTTGGCTCAGACCCTCAAGACGGTCCCACCGAGCATTGGAGTGGTGTCACGGATTGAACAGGTCAGCTTAAAGCCAATAACTCTCATTTGGCTCTACAATAGTGAAGACTGCACAAAGGTGGCAAACATGATTTTTTTTGTCCTATTTTTGTCCAGATTGATATCAACCCTGGCCCAGATGGCCGTTTTGGCTTCACCATTGTGGGAGACAGCCCCCTAATGGTTGAGGACTGCATGCCTAACGGTCCAGCTGGTCACAGTGGCCTCAAGGCAGGGGACTATGTCATGGAGGTCAACGGCATTCCAGTGAAGCACCATGAAACAGCAGCCGCCATGATAAAAGCAGCTCAGGGACGACCTCTGCGTCTGGGTGTGCTCAGCATGGCTCGTCGACCCAAGCGGCTGAGCAGCAGCATGAGGGTGCTGTCACAGAGCGGGGACAGTGTCAGGGAGAGCCGTGCCCACAAGGCCATGGAGTTCAATAAAAAAGTAATTTTTTATCAGTTTTCTGCATGTTTAGAATTGAAACTTTATATATTTAATTTAATGGCTGTTTATTTATTTGTCTGTCAGGTGGAGGAAGTGCTAGGAGAGGAGCCAGATGTGAAGGAACAGCTGTTTGAGGTGCTAAAGCAGTATGCTGCTGAGAGGGATGTGGAGAGCCTGGCTGAGGCACTGCCTGATATTCTGATCACTGAGGAACATCAGCAACTGATTGACAGTGTTAGGTAGCTATTCATTTACTCTGATATGTAATCAGAGAGAGACTCATGGGTAAAACAAGTCTGATAAATGGCATGTGCATCAGCTTCAATGATTTACTTTTTCTCATGCAGTGATTAACAACACTTTCTCAGAAACTAGGGAGTTTCTTCTCATACTAAAACAGATTTCTCTGGTATACTATTCAGGGAAGACTCATTTTGCAGCACAGTTGTGGTCATTTTTACATCTGGTTTCAGACCAAACCCTGATAGGGTGTATAGTATTTAGACTTGGATTAAATCCCTTTATGTGTTCTTGGGAATAAACAGTTCTAAAAACCTGCACAGGTTTCCCCTCTGACTGCAGGGATAAGCTCCAGCCTCCCTGCGACTCTTGGATAAGTTGTTAAGAAGATGGGTGGATGGATCTAAAGCCTTTTGTATGTGACTGGCTTCTTGCCACACTTAACTGTAAAACATTAACAAAACCTAGGGAGCCCAGTTTACTAACAGCATCGTGACAAGAAAACAACACTGCATCTTCAATTAATCATGAGCCTTTTTTGGGACAAACCACAGCTAACTGAAATCACTGCTTCTAAATTCTGCTTGTAAATGGCGGTATATAGGTTTGGTATAGGCTTACACAACAAAAGTAATACATCGCGGCAGCAAAAAAACCGCTGAATTGCCACAGGAAATGAGTATTTTAGAAACTCAGCCCTTTCAGCATTTTACTGAGAGATGTGTGGGGGACACATCAAAACCACACATGAATAATTTTTTTTTATGTCTAACACTGCTCTTGGGTGCTTGAATGTCACTCTTCTGTTTCTCCCCTTTCAGGTAAAGTATGCAAGCATGTGATTAGAAGTTGACCGCCGAATATTGCATTTCTTCCCCCTCAGCAATCATCAGAAAATCAAAACCCAAAACACGGTACTGCTGCACACGCTTGCAGCTCGCTCTGTCTTTTCTGCTCACTTTGCTCTCACTTTGGCTTTCTCTCACTTGGTTTCCTTCTTTCCCATTTCTCCTTGTCAGCTGTGATGCACTCTTTGATACACGCACCAGTTTTTTGTGTGGATCACATTACTGGATGCTCTTTATTCCCTCCTCTGCATACAGCTCTTAGCTGCTACAGCCAGTTTGCTGCTGGTGGTTGAGATTTGCACACATACTAACACAGTGAAACATGCAGATGCCTAATCTCCATCCACACAGTCCTGGCTTTGAAGTTCCATACTGGGAGAAATTATGAGTTGCTGCCTCAGGTGAGTACTGAACAATTTGACATGATTTCGTTTTCAGAGCATTTGCAGCGTGTGACTGGTCCTCAAGTTTGCCGTCAAAGCAGTCTTTGGTATCTTTCTCATGTGGCCATTTCTGACGGGTCATCAAGGAAACTGCAGCGTTAAAGCATTCTATAACAGTCGACTTGTTACAGTCAATTAGTGTTGAATTTTTGCTGTGCATCATTTTTTTTGGTGACTAATCTTTTATACCTGCAGCTAAAAAACAAAGCTGGTGTCCAGCTGTCTCAGTTTCATTTCAACACAGCTGTCTGTCTCACAGCACTGATAGCTCCATCCTTAGAAAGCTGCCTGTAAAAAAAACAAAAACAAAACAAAAATCTTTTTGCAATGTTTGTTGTCCACAGGAGAGCCATTAATTATGCATTAGCTGTACCCATAGAGGACTGAGGACTGTTTAGCTGTTTTTCTCACTTTCAGCCTGTACAGTAACTCTTACAATAACGGTCTGAGTCTGTCTTCAGAATAATCAGCTCTAGCTTCACCTAACTGTACTTACCCATAAGTCCATACTGTGTGTGCATGTGTGTGTGTGTGTGTGTGTGTGTGTGTGTGTGTGTGTGTGTGTGTGTGTGTGTGTTTAATCGGGTGTGTTGCGATTTTGATGTACATGTTTCACTCTTTTGTCTTTATGTCTGCCTGTTATGTTGCCTTCATGCCAAAAAAAACAAAACAAAAAATGGCTGTGCAGATTTTAAAGGGTGTTTTTGAGTTTGTAGTCTCAAGAAAGGCTAAAAATAAACTTTAAATGCCACATTTAGATCAGGTCTTCATGTTTCAGCTAAATCTTGTCTGTGGTGGGAGCCGTATGGAGTTGTTTCCAGGAGCCATGCCTCAGGGTGGTATCAGTTGGTGTAAACGGCTTCTGTGGGCAATGAAATGTGTAATATGAACATAATCACTTCTTAGCTAATTTTACTTAGACTTTCATGTTTCCCAAAGAAAGAAAGCCCTCTCATTGCAGTCATTCCTTGACTCTACAGTGAGCACCAACAGGGTTGTGGATCTCTTACCAACACCATGGGGTTTCCATTGCTGGCTTTGAGTGAAAAGGCTCAGTGACTGGAATGAGTTCCACAAAATTTAGTGCATCATTCCCTCACGGTGAATTGTCATAACTTCAACTATTTGCTTGTGACCTTCCTATCAACTTCAGATGCAATTTGGTGCATTTGGTGCTAATTAGTTGCATGCTAACATGCCAAATGCGATAGGATGGGGAGCACGCCTAAGCTGTCAGTATGCCAGAGCTATTCGGGACTTGTAACCATGTTGAGGTTAGGACACAGCATTTTGCCAGTCTGAGTTTACTGATTGCCTCTTTTACCCTGTAACTCCTAATCGCAGTGATCTGAAAAAGCTGTATTAAGAATTCAGGCCACTGACAGAGAGATTAAGATACCAGGCAGCAAGATATAGGATTATTGGTGCGCTCTGTCAAGATCTTGGTGCCATTGGTGTTCTAAGTGTGGAGAATCAAGGGTTTATTCTCCCTCTGCCACCTAATCTGTCTGTCTCTTTCCCTCAATCACTGTCACTTACTGTGACAGTCCTCACACACTCATGCATGCATTTACAGAGAAATGTGAGAGCACTCCACCCACCCTTCCTCCGATAATGAGAGGTCTGTGTCAGAGGATGTGAGGTGTGTTTAACAGCTCATGAAACTATTTCTTGTGTAAGCCTTGCAAAACTTGACCAGCTGGGCCACGCTCTGCTCAGTCTGCCTCTGTCCCCCTCGCTGATTTGCCTCCCCCTCCCAGAGGATGTGTTCTATTTTTAAGCAGCCTACTTCTTTTAATAAATTCTCTCTTAGGCTTCTGGCGCACTTGCCAGTGTCAATTCTTAAATGCCGTAAAGCCCAGGGGTCAGCAAGTGCTTGACAATTGAAATTAGAGACAGTCTGGGAGAACCTATTAGCTCTTTTGTTCATGTGGTTCTGTGGTGTTTTGATAATTCGATGAGCATGGCGAACTGTCAGCCTTTGTCTGACACTGCATCCATATATAGACTTCAAAGATGTGAATTAATTAGACTTTCACATCCTTTTGTGTTTGAGTGCCAGAATGTTTTCAGTTTCTGCTTTATGAATCAGTCTTTTTTGGTAGTCTCTGCACCAGTTTGGATTGATTTTTACTCAGCATATATGTAAAGAATAGGGACTGAATCACACAGACACAACTGCCAAACTTCCTGCATGTTCATTTATGCACATTACAGTTTCATTTTGCTGACCTGCCTATGAAATTCCACTGGGGCTCTACTCTCTTCTCCACTTCTCTCCTCTCTCCCTCATCACTTACTCCTCTTTTCTTCTCATTCATTCTTTCCTCCACTGAGGGAAGAGAGGATTTGTCACTCACTACCTCTTACTGCTGAATGATGGACAAGTCAATGATGAGGATTATCCTTTAACTGAGACCAAGAAGACAACCCTGTGTTGACCTTGACCCTTTGCTTCTTTCTTTGGTGCCTTTGGAAGAAGGGTATAAAGGATGGAAACACACAAAGAGTGCTCCCCCAAACATGAAGTTGGAGAACAGCTAATGATGCTGCCTGAGGATGTTTTGGAGGTGTGGAAGGATGTAAACCACAGCCACTCTTATAGTTTGCTCCCTCCCTCTCTCTCATTTGCTCCCATTCTTATTCTGGCTGCTTTCCGAGCCTGCAGCAGGCACCTTTGAGATCCAGGACACCTTCGTATTTCTCATCTTTCTCTTCTTTCTCCTTTGTCCGGGAGAGTTATTTGTTCAAGCTAGATGGAGACTGAACCAAGACCGAGGGGAGGCATTTGCATTGCTTAACTGAGCTCAGGCACTTCCTCAAAACCCTGAAGAGCCATGGGAAGGGATAGGAGCCTTTCCAGACACTTTCGGTATGGCACTTTTTTTTTGATCTCAGAGCAGTTTTCACTGTGCTTTGTATTGTTTGTGCTGAGTTGTATTTGAAGTTGCTGAAGCACTGCTGTGCAACTATATTCGGTGTGCTTGTTATCAAGGTGTGTAATGATAATTTTACATTTTGTGTTAGCATGTGAAATGTCAAAATTGTCGCTGTTCCACTATCAGATTCCTGACGGCAAAACTCAGTCTGACATCTCCCAACAACCATTTGCACATTGTCTTTTGCAGACTTTTTAAAATTTCACTCTTTATTTTTTTACTTCACCATGTCATATGGTGTGCTTTTTCTGTTTGCAGATTCATACTTGGCCCAGCTGTCAAATTAGCTGATCAGAAGTGGGTCTGATGATTATAATAATGGCTCTCTTGCACTGAGTTTCCCAGCTGATTGCAATTGTCATTCATTCCTCTGTGCATCATGTCCTTGATCCACCCCTCCCTCAGACCTAATTATAGACTTATCTCGCCCTCCTTATAATTGAGGGCATCCCAACGGCCTCACATTCCAGCTTCACTGGAGGAAAGCTTTGAAGTTTCTACTCACTTGTTTGGCTAGGCTACATTTTTACAAGTTAAAGTTTCTTTGATTGAGGTCAGAGCATTACAGAAGAATTACAGTGCATGGATGGAGAGAGCTGGTGGAGGTGATGACGGCAATAGAAACCAGTAATTGATAGAATGAAATGTCGTAAATGTATAAAAACTGGCCCCATTCTGTTTTGATTTCCCCAAATATCATTTGTCCAAGCAACCGTGGTGATGTATGAGTGTTTTTCAGAAAAGTTGAATGGCCTACATACGGTGTAAGGACAGAATATACAACTTCATTCCCAATAGTTATATGACCCTGGCCTAGAAAGAGCTCTAGTTTTCATCTTTCTTTCTTTCCTAGTCTCATGGCACTGTCAGGTTTTACAGCTCATGCCTTCATTTCTGTCTCCTACTTTTTCTGCCATTACTTTATCAACTCCTGCTGTCTGTATTTCATTTACATCCTACTCTTTCTTTGTCATTTGCTCTGACTTTCTGCTTCATACTATATTCTGTTATGTATTGCAGTCTATAACTGGAGCAGGTCCTTAGAATAGCAGGATCAAGCAGTATGGTGTTACAAAAGAACACATTTCTGCCCTCCAGGGAAGTGTTGACTTTTTTGCTGCATGAATACACAATGCTCTTAATCATTGTCACCCTCAAGCCAAACTTCTTTGGTTCATAATTAATATGATATATCCACTGTAAACAGATGAACCACTACCTGTGGAAGACTTTGTTTCATTGACAATACTGAGGAGTGCCCTGGATTCTCCCAACATGCTACAGGATAGTAGGAAGAGTGAAAGGGAAGGTTTACAAGATGGTAGTGAGATGGTGGCACTGAAAAAAAAGACAAGAGGAGTTTTGTTTGGAGTTTCCAGAAAAGACAGGATTAAATGTGAGTACATCAGTGGGACAACTCAGGTAGAGTGGTTTGGAGGCAAGGCTGAGATGGTTTGTACATGTGCAGCAGAGGGGTAGTGAATATATTGGGTAGAAATGTGTCTTTTTAACAGCTTAAAGCATTCCGTGTGAAGAGAGCTTCTTCTGATACAATTAATGTGGGCCCATAATTAAGCCATGGGGAATGCCTCATGCTATGTTACACTGTTTTTGCACTGGTGTTTCATGTAAAAAAAAACACCAGTTATCTGTAGATAGCTACTGAAGCAACTTTACCATCTCAATATCTCACTCATTATTTCCTAATGATAGGTGTAACTGACAGTTCTGAATGAATTTCTGACATCAGTGAAAAGAGGAGAATATATAGTACTGATTCATCCAGTGACTCTTTCTTCAGTCTGAAGAGATTATCATTACCTTTTTGAAGTTGGCTAAGTTTAGAATTATGTCATGGGTTTGGTCTTGAGTCACTGAGACTGCAAGCATCTAGACTGTGCTTTTCCATTATTTCAGTTTGGTGAAAATACCTGATGTTGTTATGAGTCTGTGTGTGGTTGGAGTAGACCACAGCAGTCATTACAGTCATTGGGTGCTAATGAAGTGGCAAACATGCATACAGTGATTTAGCAGTTAGTTCCCATTATGATATTGTGCATGTGTGTGTGAGTCAAGGTGGAATCATTTCTGTTCTGGGAGAAACTATGGAAGGGGTAAACTGTAATTTTGCAGCACTTTTGGCTTTGTGCTCTTTGGGTTATGCTTGCAATATATGTACAGGTTTGTTCTGCTACAAATGGAACAAGCATTAAAAAGCTTTTATTATTTGTATGACAGCTGCAGGTGCAACCAGTAAGAAAAACAGATTTCACAAAAGTCTGACCAACATTACAAAAATAGAAACCAAATTAAATGTTTTATTCTTATGTATGATGAGCACTGGATGTTGATAGTGGTTTAGCTCACAGGTTGGGATGTGACCTGATTTATAGACATTTTAAAAGTCCCATTGTATGTTTTTTTTTCAACCCCCTGTGCATAGTTTGGCTTTGGATACAGATACATTTTTATGGGATCAATATGCAGTGTTCTGGGTTAGTTTAATTAAAGGCATGTTAGGTGTATGTCTGCATACACTTGCTTAAACCTTTGAATTTTAGTGAGTCAAAACTCTCTTTTAATAAATCTCCAGAGAGGAAATATCTATATTCCCTCGACTTTGGATTTTAAGATGTTGGTATGGAGGCAGCTCACTACTCATCATGGCATTTTTAAGAAACTACAAAACTGAGAATAATCTAATCCTCGCCTCCTAACAGTATTCCCCAAAGTACCTGTAAAATCACTGTGACAGCTTTGAAAAGCAAAGTGCACCGCTGAGCTTTATTGGGATTTAAATCAGAATATATACAGTGTACATGGAGCCACACTGGAACTGGTGCACTCTGGAAAAAACAAAGCACTCTTTCCCGCTTTGCACAGTGGAAGCACCCAGGAGATTCATGTTGAAGTTGGAGAAATAGAGAGAGTTGAGAATCGAGGGAGCAACATTTTGTAGGCGATGGGGAGGAAGATATGCAAAGGAGAAAAAGCACAGGGGAGGTGTGTGCATATATGTAAGAGAGAAGCGCCCTGTATTTAAAGAAGCACACTATAAAACACTTTCCAAAACAGTTATTGGCAATATTTCTTCCATTTCTAGGTCACTTCTATTGCTTTGTTATGCATTTTTCTTGTTCTTGCAGATAATTGGCCAACTATAAACCACATCCAATAGACAGCACAACTACAAGGAAGTTTAATGGGAGCAGGCATTTCAAGCAGTCTAAAAGATCAGTGGTAAATGTCAGGTTTGGGTGTGGGCAGAAACAGTAAGGAAAGGTTGTTTTTTTTGCAGTTTTGGGCTGATGTTGAAGAAACTTAAAGGGAGAAATTTGTCACAGAATAAAAGGCAGCTATAGTATTTATTTTATTTTTTACACAAAGCCTCAGAGAGGTTGTGCATCTGAAATACAAGCCTTCTTTACTATGTTTTATCCCTTATTTGAAGAAGAAGTTACAACCTCTCTATTTTGTTGACTGGATCTTTTCATCTCTGTGGATACAGCACAACAAAACAGACTTGGGAAAAGTGGGTGCACCATCTGCACTACACACCCTACACACTAAATTTAATGGCAACTTAATGTGAGCGTATCTGATGGTTTGCTTTTCCTTTAAGAAGAAGAAGAAGAAGAAGGAAAAAAAAACATTTGGAGTAGATGATGGAAGGGCAAAATAACTGTGTGTTGGGGGGGGGAGTGCCTTCTCCCAGAGATGGCTCTGGCGCTGAGCTTCCTCCCTTTCGTATATTAGCAGTGAGCTGTCACTGATACTGAACACTTCCACCTGCAGCTGCTAATGTGACAGGATCACACAACAAAGCTCTTCTCCCATCTCTTTCATTCTCTCGCACACATGCAAACTCTCACAAAAATCCCACACACAAATGTTGGACCAGTTCTTTCTACTTGCCTTGGCACTCCCATGAGATGATATGGATTGAACTATTTTTAAACCAATTAAGTGGATCCTGCAGCTGGAGCAATACGTAATCAGAACAAGAATCCCTCTGCAGTTTCGATACCTTGGACAACAGATGATTTGAGAGATTAGGAAAAAGATCTTGATTTGTGTGTGTGTGTGGGGGGGGGGTAGGCTGTAATACTAAGTATTGATCTCTTGTAGAAATGTAAAAATGGCTTTATACTGACTACACACAAGAGAAGCTGAACTGGAAACTCCTCCTCCTCTGCTGTAAAGCTTATCTGGTCTGTCTGAGGTTTTTTCTGATTCCACAATGTTTGTCAGGATCTTCATTCCCAAGAAGCACCGGGAGCGTTTTGACGAAGTGGTTTCCCAAAGCCTAATGAGCCGGCTGAAGGGACGCAGCTTTAGTGACCCCAGCCGCAGCCGCCTTCGCCGTAGCCGAAGCGAGGATCATCCCGAACGCCTTCTTGTCTCCACCCGTGCCAGCTCAGTGCCACGCACCCACGCAGAGGAAGGTGTGGTACCCCCTACCCGAGGCATGCGCAAGACCACGTCACTCATAGCTGGCCACTCCAGTGGCAGCACCACAAACTGCAGGTGTGTGTTAAGTAACAATGGTCTGGATTTTTTTTTTAAGTTTATTTTAAGCAAAGAAAAAGAGGTGCACAGGTTCCACATGTCTGCACACACACAAAAAATGACAGTGTAAGAGATTTTGATTCAACAGGATTTTCTCTGCTCATATTCAGCTACTCAGTGTCTGCCATTTTTAGTCTTCAAGATGCCACTTTCCTTAAATAACATTCTATCTTCCTATGTTTGATCACATTTATGAGCACAAAAAAAATGCCTTTACAGCTCTTCCTGTGTAAGCATGGAATTTATTTAAACTGGAACATGTAGGATTTCAGTGAAAAATAGATCCTTAAGTGGTAAAACCAGTGGTGATATAAACCTATTTAGACAGTCACGGCTGCTCTCTTTTGCTGCAGCGATGTCCTTTTTCATCATGAATTGACGTCACTTGCTGTTCCGCTCATATAAACTCCTAAAAAGATTTATGGCTGAAAGGTGTTCAGAAACACATAAATGTGATTTAAGCATCCTTTCATTGTCTCCTAAAGTTATAGGAATAAACTGCCACAACAAACTCCTGATCTCCTCTGTAGTTTTGGTTTATGAAGATGTTACACAGCTCCCTGGGGACACAGTGTCCATATTTAAGTAGGCTTGTTCATGCAGGTATGTGAATTTAAAATAGTTTTTCTGAATATGGAAGTCTGCTGGGGAACCCAGCGCAGGTTCTCTCAGAAAAGGCAGAAAGAACCAGTCAGTTTAAGTGACTCATTTTTAGAGAGTACAGTTGTAAGCCTACATGCACTGAGCTATGAACTCCACCCCATTTCGTTTTGCAGTTTCTGCCCACTGGATGTCATTTGAACAAATTTTGTAAGTTTCGGAAGGTTTTCTTATAACCCATTACTTAGTGGCTCATAAACATTACCACACTCATGCTGATTTAGCAGTTGCACATAACAGATTATTTCAGGAGTCCTGCTTTTCCTTTACATCAAAGGGCCTCTGGGAGTAGTTGTTAACCGAAGCTCACATTCGTCTCTTTAGGACAGTGAGAGTTTGCAAAGGCAACATGAGTTTTGGCTTCACTCTCAGAGGCCACGCTCCTGTGTGGATTGACTCAGTGATCCCCGGTAAGAATGCCATCTACATGTTTAGATATTACACTGCATAACAGATAATGGAATTCAGTATCTACTTAATATAGCTAAACTTTCAACTTCTCTGTTCTTCAGGAAGCCCTGCAGACAAAGCAGGTCTGAGACCAGGAGACCGCATCCTGTTTCTCAATGGACTGGACATGAGGTTGAACTACATTAGCTGCACATATTTTTTGCATAAAAGAATGCAATTCCTAAAGCAGTTTGCTGGTAAAGAAATTAAAACTAAAATAGGGATTAGAAGTTAACATAAATATGTTATTATGGTCCCACCATTGAAGCTATTTTCTAATTTGTAAAGCTCACAACCTTTGAAGGGAGTAGAACACTAATTTTAGACAAAATATGACAAGAAAGTGCCCCTCAAAACAGCTTTTTCATTCATTGGCTGCTCATTTATGCACCATTAAAATGAAATAAGTAGTAGTTACATCACTAAAATGCAACTTTTTATAATGTAGCTTGTCTACCAAATAGCTAGCTTGGGAAGAAACGCACGTGACACCTTGCATATCATCTGCCTGCCTGCAGGACCTCCTCCCATGAAAAGGTAGTGTCCATGCTGCAGGGAAGTGGTGCCATGCCCACACTGGTAGTGGAGGATGGTCCACCTACATTTGTCCTCGCAGAGCAGGACCTTGCGGGAGGTGGCGTTCCCACAGAACGAGCCCGCTCTCCTGTGCTCAGCTCCCTTCAGTGGGTGGCGGAGATTCTGCCTCCCAGCATCAGGGTTCAGGGTCGCACTTTTGGGCAGCAGTTGGAGCATCTGCTGACCATTCAGGAGAGATACACCATCTGCAAGGCGTTGGAGAACTTCTTCCAGCACAGGTAAGCAAAGCACAGGGAGACTGGGCAAGGAGAAGGAGAGTGTGGATGGAGGCTATAGATTGTATGGAGACATTGTGGAGACAGAGAAAGTCAGAGGATGGCTGAAGTGTGACTGAAAAGTATTGCTAGAAATACATTAATATGGTTGTATTTTTTTTCTGCTAGAGGCAAATTCAAGTTGTGAGCTTGGATTTCAGTTAACTTAATTGTTTGGTCACCTACATAGGTGGTAGCCATATGCCTGAGTTCAAATTTTTCCATTACTCTTTCATTTCCATGACCTCTAATAGGAAAGCCAGGTGATACCTGTCACCTTGCCTGTGTTTCCATGGCAGGAATGTTGACACTCTGATCGTGGATGTGTTCCCGGTGCTGGATACTCCAGCCAAACAGGTGATCTGGCAGTTTGTTTACCAGCTGCTTACGTACGAAGAGCAGGAGCACTGCCAGAGCAAGATTTCACGTTTTCTTGGATACAAATCCCCAGGTGTGTGCTCACATTTGTTTTGAATGACATTTTCCTGGCATTTGGGGTTATATACGAATTATGAAAATGTGTTTGTGTGTAAGATGGAGACTGTCCTGACAATAATCACAGGTCATTTTGGGGATCTTAAATTAAAATCACTTGTTCGCTGAAATACAATCAGCTCAGGTGCTGCAGCCCCTTACACTCCTGCGTTGCCAATACATGTGTGTGTGTTCCAGTTCCACCACCACCACCACCTCCTCCCCCTCCTCCGGAGCCCGAAGTTGTCACTGAGCCCCACCGCCGTAGCAGTTCCATGAGGGTGACAGGGACCACGTACAGGAGCAGTGTGAGGGGACGTAGCTCTGATGACCTGGTCATTGGTACACACTTGGGCATGGGTACTGAACTTTACCATCTCTGTCATCATCAGTAGCAACATTAAGACTCTGGCCACCTCAGCACCCTTGACTCCTATCACGATCATAACACCATTAACACTGACATTGCCATCATTGTGACTGTCCACGTAGTCCTGTTTAATTTCTTTTTTCTTCCAGCTTCTTCTACATGAACAGTTTGTACATGTTTAATTGTATTTGATCATAATCCCACGTAGTCATGTAGTAACATCAGTCTAAATTCAGTGTATCAATCACCCTACTCACTAACTCACAAACCAGCCAAAGCACGCATCCTAAAAAGACAGGCAAACCTGGGAGTCATATTTGGGTCTATCTCACTCAGCTGAGTTTAAGTTCTTCCAATGGTTGTGTTATCATAGGCCACCGTGCAGAGCCAGTGCTGGAGACGGGGATGAGGCTAGCTCCAGGAGAGAGACAGTCAGGAGATGGTACTTCTCTCCCCGAGACACCCAACAACCTCACTAATGTACGTAGCCATGCCTGTTTTAATCGGAAAATATGCATATAACAGTAGTAGTCAAATAGTTAGGACAAAAATTCTCTCTCACCTTAAATATATACATTTTTGTACATTCTCACCATACAAGCTGTCAGCGGTGTACGCTGAACTGGAGAACATGTATTCAGCCAAGAGGTCCAAGTCTCTGAAGAGCCGCCCACCTCCTGCCCCTGAGAGTTTGCTGGATCTGGAACCTCCATCACGTACAGCATCCCCTACAATACTTGTTAACACAGGTAGCTGAATGCATACATTTACTTTAAATTCATAGCAGCTGGAGTGAAATCTTACAATATATGCACAAAATCTCTGTATGTCCACAAACTCTATATGTTCAGGAGATGAGCAACCAAACTTGGTGCACAGGTACATCGTAGGGCCCTGAAGGTTCTTATTTATGTCACATATTATGGTGTCATCACTTTTCCTAGCAATCACCAACCAACAGGGTAAAATCACCAATTTTTAGCATTTGTGCACCTATAAAACCTTTTAAAAGCATCAGATCATTTTTACTTCACAGCAATAGCATCTGATGTATGACCTTTTATATTATGATGAATGTTATGTAAATATATAATATATTGTGACACATATTATAGTGGTCTCATTGCCTAACATGAAAAATCCCCAGGAGGAGAGAGAAATCCCTTTGGGGATGTGTCAGGAAGGGTGACCCAAGCAATGACCCGAGCATTGAAGGTGACCCACAAAAATGGCCTAATGTTTATAGTCAGTCCCATATTTATCTTCTATTTATTTAAATAAGCAAGATCTCTCACCCTATTTCTTTTTTTTTTTTTTTTTTACATTTCTCAGTGTCATTAAATATATCAATGAGGCCAACAGACCAAACAGTACTGTAGGATGGGCATGTGGTAGTTTAATAAATTATATGAAATAGGTTTCTATCTCTATCTGTTGTGTGGCTCACTGAGTGTGTGTTATTCGGGGGGAAAGTGCTGAAGTGAATGGAGATGACAAAAATAAAGGGCTATAGAAAAAGAATGATATAAAAAAAATTCTGAAAATAAATAAAAAATAAGTTTAAAAAATTCTGGGTCAAAAAATATTTTTATTTTTGCAAAAGCTGTTTTTTTCCCCCTGCTGTACATAAATACACAGCAGAGGTTCAAGAAAAATACTAAATTTAATCTGCTGGAAAAAGTCTTTTCCACTGGGCTAATTTGTCTTTTTTTTAATGACCTCATCCAGGAAAGAACAGAGCTATCATCACAAATTGAATCTGGTTACGCTCTGTGGATTTTAAAATTTCCCATCAGTAGTCTAATACTGTCGTCAAACACTGACCTGCATACATGTTTGGTGATGGTGGAAGTGGAACTAGAAAACACACCATTAAATACACCTGTCAGTCAAGAACTAGACTTCTTTGATGGTTAGTCATGTACATCTGGGTGTAATTTGAATGAGAGAATCATTACTTGTATTTGTACTCATAATTCATAGACTGCAAGGTGACATTTCTTTTAATTGCTGCATTTAAATATAATTAAAGAAAGCCGAGGTTATTTGTCTTCATTACAATATATAATATCTATTCCTTGTCTTAGGTAGTCGTAAAGGACCTTCATCCCATACATCCTGGCCAGAGCCTCTCCCCAGTCCCCCACAATCTCAGTTCTACCCTTCGGGGTTAACAAGCCAGACCAGTGGGGAGTCCAACCCTTACATCAGCCTTGACAGTCCCCCTCCTTCACCTCCAGAACCCCCTGACTACCCATCTAGCCCCCCTGCCCACCGCGGCAGCAAGCGCCGTTACACCTTCTCCAAACCGCCTCGTTCTGAAGACACAGACCGTTTTCTGGATGCACTGAGCGAGCAGCTGGGACAGAGGGTGGCCATTGTTGATGACTTCTTGACTCCTGAAAATGACTATGAGGAGGTAGAGTCACATCAACACTGCACCAGCACTGCAAAAAAGCTAATAAAGCATTTTAAAGTTTTCATTTATCACAGTTTAAGTAATCACACTTACTGCAATAGCTACGTATAAGGTGCTTTATGCAGTGAAACAAAATGCTTGTTAACCCCGTTTGTGACCATAAAGCATAGGTAGTGTAGAGGTTGTTCTGTTTGATATAAACACTGCTAAAAATGGCTTCATATTTAAGGGTCAAAAATATTGTATACAGAAGGAACTACAACTACAGTGACAAAATAAAACAGAATGTGAAGTTTGAAATATCATTTAAAGTGTTCAACTAACTGAAAATGGTACGATAATCTTCAAAACAGAGAACCTATGTTAAATGTTTTCCTGACTTTTGTTTGATATGAGGTTACCAGTTCAGAGCCTCCTTTGTTGCACTGGCATGAAATAAGAAGGACCTCCCCTAAAACGAACATGTTGGATGGCAGCATTTGTTGCTCCAAATCCTGTAAAAATATATTTTTCAGCATTAATGGTTCCTTCACAAATGTGCAAACTACTCCTACTACAGGCAGTAATGCATCACCATGCCACCTGGTGGTTGGTAGCTTATACATTGTGTGCTAATAATGATCTGGATGGTCCCTCTCCTGATTAGCTTAGAGGCAGATTTCCAAAAAAGAAGTTTTCCACTTTCTCAATGATCTTAAATTAACTTGGTGTATATGTATAGAATAATACATTAATGTATCATAGAGAGAAGTTCACAAGCTGCCGTTAACCTGACAAGTGAACCTGCAAAGCAAATGAAAGCGTATGTAAAAGATTTTTGAACCAAACTGCAGGGTTTGCGGTGAAATATAGTCAGGAGATTCTGTAGAGCCTGCCCACCCATTTATGTATTTTATTTCTGGTCAACTCATGTAGTTTGACAAAACAAAACAAAAACATCCATGTTGACATTAGGTCTAATGACGTGTAATTGGTGTTAATGCCAGGATGTTGTGCAGATGGGCTTCCCAGATGAAGAGGATGAGGATAATGAGGACGATTTGGGAGTGGATGAAGAAGAAAATGGAGGATTTGTGGCTCCAGAGCTCAGCAGCCCGAGTGATGTCCAAAGTAGCAGTGGAGAGGAAAACGCCTCATCTCTGACCTACTCCTCTTCCTCTGATCACATTCCTCCGCCCCCTATGACCCCTCCTCCACCCCCACCCGTTCAGTTCAATGATCCGCCTCCACCTCCTCCACCTCCAGCACCTGCACAGACTCAACCACAGCAGCAACAGCAACAGCAACTAAACTACACTCCTGAACACTCCCCAAGAGCATATGTGCCCATCCGCCGGAAATCTGGCCCTCCCCCGCCACCTCCTCCCCGCAGTAATCCACCACCTAAACGCCACTCTCTGCATAAAGTCCTTCCTACAAGAGAGGACCTACAGGTGCATGCTACCATACAAGAGCTGAAAGCATACCAAGAGCAACAAGCCTACCAGGAAAGACAAGCATATGAGGAGCAACAGGCATATAAGGAGAGGCAAGCATATGAAGAGCAAAAAGCCTACGAAGAACAACAACTCTTGCAAGAGCAGCAGGCATTCCAGGAACAACAAGCTTATCAGGAGAAGATATTCAAAGAGAGACAGGCTTATGAAGAGCAGAAAGCATATGAGGAGCAAAAAGCTTTTGAGGAGCAACAGATGTACCAAGAGCAACAAGCATACCAAGAAAGGCAAGCGTACGAACAGCGTCAAGCCTACCAGGAACAAAAAGCATACGAACAGCGTCAAGCCTACAAGGAACAAAAGGCATTTGAGGAGCTTCAAGCCTACCAGGAACAAAAAGCCTATGAAGAGCGTAAAGCTTATGAGGAGCAAAAAGCTTACGAGGAGCGACAAGCCTATAAGGAGCAACAAGCATATCAAGAGCAACAGTTGCAGCAGATCTACCAGAGCCACCACTCGATGCCTGCCCAGCCAACACAGCAGAAAGCCCATTCACCTCTTCCTCTTCAGTCATTACCCCCACTTCCCTCTCCAGACTCCGCCCATCACCATGTTAACCACCCCCTGTATATGATGCGCCAAGCACAGCAGCAGCAAGTCCACCAGAGTCATCACCACCGACGTCTGTCCCGGTCTGCCCCTCCCCCACACCAGCCATCACCCCAACCAACAGTCCACCCCATCCAACAAGGTCAGTACGCAGAGGGCATCTATCAAAGCCATCAGGGTATAAGACCCCAGCCCCATCATTCCTCAGCTGAGATGCTGCACCAGTTGCAGCAGTCCCAGGCCCACCACTCATCTGCTGAGGTGCTTCAGCAGATGCAGCAAGCCCATGCCCACTACTCATCATCAGAAATGCTCCACCAAATGCACAAATCCAAGGCCCATCATTCGTCAACAGAGCTTCTGCACCAGGCTCACCAGATGCAGCAAATGCAGGCTCACCACTCCTCGACTGAAGTTCTTCACCAAGCTCACCAGATGCATCGGGGACAGCCCCACCATTCGTCAACTGAGCTGCTCCATCAAATACACAAACCCCAGGCACACCACTCCTCTACAGAGCTTCTCCATCAGGCCCATCAAATGCACCAACCCAAGCCCCATCATGCCTCCACAGAGCTTCTACATCAAGTCCAGCAAGAGCCTTCATCCCTCCCAGTTCAGCTAAACCGGGACAGTCACTCGCACCAGAGCAGGAGAAGTCTAAAAGGTCATCATCAAACTGACGTGTCAGTGCAGGGAAGACTCCAAGAGCAGCAGATCCACCAAACCCACCACCCCCAGCCCACCAAACCCTCTCCCCAGAGACCCCACTCTATCCAGCAGACGCACCACCATTCAAGCACACCTCAGATCCACCACATCCACCACATAACCCCACAGCCACCTCCTCAGGACTACCAGCACCAGATTCATGTCATCCATCCTCCCCAGCAGCCTCACAGGCCCCAGCCCCTTCTCTCCACCTTTCAGCCCCTGCAGCCACATCAACCCACCCTTTCCACTTTTCAGCCACTGCCTCAACTCCCCCAGTCACAGCACCAGGTCCAGTCCTCCACCCAAACTGCCCGCCCACAGTCACAGCCCTCACATCACTTGCTGCAGTCTCAACACCAGTCACAATCCCAGCCTCACCATAAACAACCCCACAGTCAACCCCAGTCCCTCCCCCACTCTCTTTCTGATCCCACGGAGCACCTGGAGCCCCCACCACCTCCTCCTCTCCCCCCACCCTGCTCTCCTCCACCTTTACCAAGACCTAGTCTGTCCAGAATGGACTCCAATCATATGAGTGTAAAGAGGCTGCGCTGGGAGCAGGTGGAAAACTCAGAAGGGACTATATGGGGACAGGTGAGTTCAAATAGGAAGCCATGGCTTCTCAAAGTGCAAGAGAATTTAGATTTAGAAATCTAAATTAAAAATATTTTGCAAAACTTTGTTTGTTTTTTTTGTATTTTTGCATGTCTTCACTAGTTGGGAGCAAATTCTGACTATGAAAAACTGCATGACATGGTGAAGTATCTGGATCTGGAGCTGCACTTTGGAACACAGAAGAGCTCCAGTGAGTACAAGGGGCTGTGTGCATAACTGCAGGGCTTTTAAATGTGAGCACAGTTAAATATTCATAAGCCACTGTGCTAAGGTATAGGGGAATATGTGAGAGTAAACCCAGTTAAAAGAGTGAAAAATACTTTGATTAGTGGTTCATTTGATAGAAAGACAATTGCAACATTATATCTTAACATACAAATATTATCTGTTGTCTTACTCTGCATAATGTTAGCTATGTAAAAGGGAAATTTAGACTAAATCTGTTTGTCCAATTTGGCATCTACCTCCATGAAGTTTGGCATTTACCCCCCCCGATCTCATTTCTAGTGCCTGCTCCAGAGCCATCCCCTCAGCTAGAAACCTTCAAAAAGAAAGATGTTATAGAAATTCTGTCCTATAAGAAAGCTTATAATGCCTGTAAGTATAACTGCCTTTATTTCATACTATCTTTAGAATTTCGTTTGTAATTAAAATGTCTAGATGAATGTTATAATGTTCAGAATTAAGTATTTTGTTGATAATTATCTTCTTCTTCCTCTGTTTTCTATCTCTAGCCATTCTCATAGCCCACCTGAAGCTGTCTTCCAGGGGAACTGCGTCAGATTTTGATGACCATGGCCACAGACAGGCTGGAGCCGGCCCACATTAAACAGCTGTTACTGTATGCCCCCGATGCTGAGGAGGTCAAAAAATATGAAGAGTACAGACAGGACCCCAGCAAACTCAGCGAGCCAGATCAGTTTGTGCTGCAGGTACAGTTCTGGTTTCTCTTGTATTATGTGGGTTATGTTGAGTCTTTTTCTATATTGAGTCCACGGGCTACTTTTGAGTTTAATTTGCCTGTTGCGCATCTGTCAGATGTTATCAGTACCAGAGTACAAGACCCGCCTCCAGTGCCTCCTCTTCAAGTGTTCTCTTCAGGAGAAGACGGAGGAGCTGAAAGGAGCATACGACTGTATCTACAACGCCTCCATGGAGCTGAAGACCAGCAAGAAGCTAGCTAAGATACTAGAGGTAACCTAATGCAAATGACTGATCTCTAACTTTTTTGGGCAGGAGTTCAATTTGTTCAATTTGATTCAAGAAAAATGTGAAAATCTATATATGTCTATAAATGAGAGGTCAAAAAGTGAAAATTAATGATTAAGAGAAATTGCTATTGATACACTGACATAGTTGCAGTTGTGCTTACTACTTTCCGTCTTTCTTTAGTTTGTGTTGGCGATGGGGAACTATTTGAATAACAGCCAGCCTAAAACCAACAAAACTACAGGCTTCAAGATCAACTTCCTTACAGAGGTAAACACCAATTGTTATTTAACATATTATGGAATATTTATCGATAGGCTTGCTTATGTATTTTAATAAGTCCACGGTATCCCGGTATGCAGCTGAGCACAACTAAAACAGTGGATGGGAAGTCGACATTTCTGCATATTCTGGTTAAGTCGTTATGTCAACACTTTCCGGATGTGCTGGATTTTTCCAAAGATCTTACCATGGTTCCACTTGCAGCAAAAGGTAGATTAATACATTTGGCATTTGATATCTGTTGATAATATTTTTAAATGCTCTGATACGTTTTTCAAATTTAAGTAGCTATTTTCATGTTGGTTACATTTGCTTGTGTCTTTAAGCATCTTTTTCCTCTTACCTCTTGTTTCCTGTGTGGAACACATACGCCTGCCTTTAGTAAATCAGAGGACCATCACCTCAGATCTCAATGACCTTCATACAACAATCCAGGACATTCGCTCAGCCTGTCAGAAGATGCCTGCGACCACTGAAGATCGCTTTGCTGTTGTCATGAGTGTATCCTTAATAAAAAAAAACAAATAAATAAAAAAATCCACTGAACAGAAGAACAGAGCACAAAGAAAAAAACACTATGTAGCAGATAAGAGTAAACCTTTTTGTGCCTTAACTTTACGGTGTTCAGAATTTCCTGGAAAACAGCCATCCAGCAATCCAGTCTCTGGAATCTCTCCAGCAGAGAGCCATGGAAGAATTCAGCAAGACTGCCTCTTACTTTGGAGAAGACAGCAAAGCCACAAATACTGAGGCCTTCTTTGGCATCTTTGCTGAATTCATAAACAAGTTTGAGGTGAGCAGGAAATATTCAGACATCCCTCATTCAAATGATTGTCTCTGCCTCTGCAGCATGCTTTCCTTTGTAGTTCCCTCCTAGCCAGCCCCGTTGCTTTTGCTCAACTGCTTGTGATGCACGAACCGAAAAGGTTGCAGATAAAAAGTTGCACTATGTTAACATCCTGTGACTGTCTCATTACTTGCCATCTTTTCTGCTTTGCCAGTGTTTTTATTTTTAGAGAGGGTCATCCATTGTTTTCAAAGATGTAGAGAGAAAGCACTCTGCTAGGTTACAGCATTGATAATGAGCTTTATAATGTACAGTAGCGGGCCAGTTTGAAAACACTCAGTATTCATTAATGTGTTCCAGCCTGCCAGGCATTTGGTATTAGATGTTTCAGAGGCTATGCATTAAATTAAAAAAGCAAAGTTAAATTTTTTTTTATCATAATTATCCATCTAATAATGTTCTTTTATAATTTGCTTTTAGTTTTCAGGATGTTTTTTTCTTTTTCTTTTTTTTCAAAAGGAAATGGCCTGAAATGATCTTTCTTCACTACAATCATGACAATCTCAGTGTCTAAACTGCATGAGTGCAGCAGCTTTTTTTTTAATTTTTTTTTTTATGTGTGTGTGAATTCAAGCATGGTCCTGTAATAGGATGCCATCGTTGCAGCAAGTCAGTTCATGAAATTTATCCCTTCCCAGATATTCCACAAACAACCGTAAAAGGTATTGCTGCAAAGTGATAGGCCACATGAAGTTCCAAGTGGGGTTGCCGAACGCTTCCTCTTGCATTAACACCAGCACAAAAACTGTGCAACTGGGTTTCCATGGCCGAGCAGCTCCTGCAGGTGTAATGTGTTGGTGGCCCAGTACTGTTGTCCATATAGTGTACTCACAATGAACCTCACAAAGATAAAAATATCTACTTAGAAATATTAGATATATTAATATGTAGGATACACATACACACACACAAAGCAGTAGATTAGAAAAACTAATAATACTTGCTAGCCAGGTCACGCTTTAAAATTAACTTTCAATGAGACTTTTACCTGGATAAATTAAGGATAAGGATATATATATATAATTTAAAAAAAAAATCCCACAAGCTTTTTCTTTGCATTTCTTTGCCACAGAGAGCTCTCAGTGATCAGCAAGTTACTGAAATCCCGAAGAGCCCCAGGAGTCCGAGAATGGCCTCCCCGCTGGCCTGGTAACACACATGCACGATTGGAGACCATAACACACAGTTGTTCATACAGAACGCAGTATACCCATGTACACAAACATACTGTATGGATATACTAGTACATAAATGCACAAACATGCAAACACATGCTCAATACACAAGTCCAAGTGAAAAAAAAAGAGGTAAATGAAGGGAAAAGCAGAAACTTTGCAATGACAGGTAAATACAAGTGATATCAAAGATGCACAATTTAGCTTTAGACCAGTGTTGTATTATATTGTATGTATCTTCCTGACAGTGGTGAAGACCAGTCAGTAGACTGCAACATTGTTTGACCATCAAAATAACTCTGCTGTTTAATAGTCGTTGGATAGTTTAAGTTATATCTCTATAAGCCCAAGTTTAGGTCATTGAGCACCTGCGTAGTGCGGTATGACAATGATGTAATAAAATCTTTGTGGCATATCAATGATTAAGACATAGATCCAAAAATAATTTAAATATATTCACGCAACACTTGGTGGTTCAGATGACACTACAAAAGCAGATTTTAAATGAATTTTACCTTTTTAAGGTGCCCACCACACTGAATGTAACATAAATTCTTTACTAAGTGATGCTTGTTTTCATGAGTAAATCCTCAGCTGAAGACGCATTGTTTGCTGCACTGCTTTAGTTTCAGTGGAATTTTCCATTTTCTGCCATGCCAGGTGTAGCAGTGAGATCTTTTTTCTTTTTTTTTTTGTATTGCTCTTGTATAATGCTTAACTTCTGACACTACCAACTTGTGTATATGAATCACTGGCTCAAAGTTACTGTATCTGTGCCTCACTGTTGGTGGAATTTTCCATTTCATACGATGCCAATATGCTTGTTGTAGCTGTATGATTGTTTTATTTTGATTGTTTTGTTTTTATATTGCTCTTACATTAATGCTTAACTTCTGATACTACCAACATGTATATAAGCAACACTGGCTCCAGTTTCGAAGACGGCGTTAAGCCGAAGTGGGATTATGTGGATCTTACAGCGGGCACTGTGCAATAAGGGAATGTTTAAGTCTAGTCCACTGTTAGACATTAAATCCATTAAGTGTAAATAGGGATATATTGTGTGTGTGGATTGTACAGAATAAGACAGAGTATGAAGAAAACATGCTAAAATTTATAAAGCACTTTGTAACTTTAACGTATTACCCGAGTATTTATTTTATTGAATGTGTGATATGGAGGGACCATAGCGTTATACTGCTGAGAGGGCGAAATATCATTGGGTTTGGTGTAGCAGATGATGCAGCATTTCATATAATTTAAAAAATATATATAATAATGCATCATACCAGCTGTTCAGATATTCCAGTGCTTTGTAAAAACTGAAGCTTTAAGTAATATTTTTGAAACCATAAGGCAAATTATTATGATAAGATTCATGTGTGCAGCCAGTAAAAGCTTTGTTTTCTAATGATATAAGATGTAATTTTCTGCCTGAAGTACAGAATGTAAACCTCTAAAGCATTGTTGTCCATTTAAGGCCTATGAAGTGTTAAGTCTGTGTTTTGTATTGTAACCTAATTCTGACAAATATAAAGAGCTGCGTGAGATCCACTTTTGCGTGAATGTCTTCTTCAGATGTCTAAAACGATTTATATCTGTGTGCAGGAATACTGTATGCACTGTACTTTTACAAGTGCAACATCAACCGCCTCACACACTCATGTCTGCATTTCCTCCAATGTTTTAATGAATAAATAACATCTCTTTACAACCTGATTACCAGTTTATCTCTCCTGCTGTGGTGCGGCGACACACAGACATTCCCATTATTTTGCTTTAATAAGATCTTATCACTGCCCGCATCTGTAGTGTATTTGGGGTGAATTTAACACACTCAGCGATCCCTTAGCAATTTTACTGGCATCAGGATTGTGTTGTGGAGAGACCTCCCTGTGTGGAGTAATAAATCTCTTACATTTTAACTAAACTGTGTAGTAGATTAAGTAAAAGTGGAGTTTGATCTTTTGGAGTGGAAGTGGAATGAACAAGACAAACATGAGATTCCCAAGTAATTTATGACACGCTGAATTGGTGGGACCAGACGAGTCGACTTGCAGAGAGTCCAGTTGGATTCAAATCAAAGTGTGACGGCGTACTGAAAGGTAAGTTTAATTTGCCTGATAATATCCAGCAGAAAGCCTGAGAGGGTAAAATGGTGAGCTGCAGCTGTTACTGTTATCTCAGATGTAACTGTTGAGTAGTTTTTTTTATGATTTTTATTATACTGTACTAGAGGAAGTTTGACCAAGTGTTGAGTAGATGTGTTTAAGAGTGAAGTTCATATACATGCATATGCTCACTGGTCATTTTATTAGGTACACTTGCTCAACCGCTTATTAATGTAAATATTTAATCAGGCAATTACATGGCAGAGACACACGCTATGATCAAGGCGACCTGCTAAAGTTTAAACCGAGCCTCGGACTGGTGAAGAAAGGTGATTTTCAAGTGACTGGTCAGTGGTGTCAGATGGGCTGGTCTGAGTATTTCAGAAACTGCTGATCTACTGGGATTTTCCCACACAAACTTCTCTAGGGTTTGCAGAGAATGGTCCAAAAAAAGAGAAAATATCATCAAACTTTGAAGAAAAAGGGCGCCAGCAGCAGAAAACCACACGGTTTACCACTCATGTCAGCTAAGAACAAAAACCTGAGGCTACAATCCACACAGGCTTACCCAAATCGGACAACAGAAGATTGGAAAAATGTTGTGTGGCCTGATGAGTATTAATTTTTGCTGACACATTTTGAATATTATGGTCAGATTTGGTGTAAACAAAGCATGGATCCATCCTGCCTTGTATCAACAGTTCAGGCTGTGGTGGAACAGGAGGTTCCCATCATGGACAGTAAGTCGACAAATGTGCAGCAACTGTGTGATGCTGTCGTGTCAATATGGGCCGAAATCTTTGAGGAATATTTCCAGCACCTTGTTGAATCTATGCTCTGAAGAATTAATGCAGTTCTGAAGACAATAAAAGGGGGTCAAACCCAGTACCAGTAAGGTATACCTTTTTTAAAAAAAACTGTCTGGTGATTGTATTTTAAATCGGTGATTAAGCTGAAGATGTTTTCTGGTATATTCACTGTCAGTACCTGAGACAGACTTTAACTTTTCGGATTCCAGATGACCTTTGACGTTGCAGTGGACCGCCAAGGAACCAGCATGCCCCCATTTCCATCACCGTCTCCAGGGCACAGCACTACCCTAGCCACTGTGGATATAGTGGTGCTGGTAATCTATTTTCTCCTGGTACTGGCTGTTGGTTTATGGGTAAGCACAGAGAATGGTACCAACATTTTTACATGGTAATCTGTTTTTTTTGTCATACAAACTAAAATGTATTGAGATGCAATGACTTTAAAATATAAAACAAGAACTGTATACAGTACACATCAGTGCTTCTTTGAGTTTCTAACTCTTTGCTATCAGCAAATGTCCTTCAGTGAGAACTCAGTGATCCTATCAAACTTAATCAGAAGTTACATTCCCCCTTTTCACCCCCGCCCTTCTTTCCTCATTTAGCTTCTGTTTGATAACCTGGGTGAACATGCAGACCTTAAAAATGTTAATGAATGACAATTGAATATTATATTACTGTAAAGCAGCAGTGAGAAAGCAGCAATATTTTGATGATACAATGCAAAGAAAACAATTCTAAATGTAAAAAGGTGGAGTTGAGGGACCTGCATCGCAAATGTGAACGCGCGCTACAAAGTCCACCTACATGGGTGGACTTTGTAACCTTACAAGCAAAGGCTTAAAGAAATGAGCTGGTATCTTGAGAAGCAGACACATTGTGATAATTTATACACAGATGATAGAAGGAATGCTTAGATTCAGTGTTCACTGAGATGTGTCGTCTTACTGTATAACTTAAAAATCTTAGAAGTCTTTGAAACCTTCTAACTTAGAAATCTTATCAGTAGATCCCCTCTCAGGGTTATGAACTAAGAATTCATTAATAATCACTGTTACCTTTAAGAAATTTCTCATGTTTTTTCCAGTCCATGTGGAGGACAAAGCGCAGCACTGTGGATGGATACTTCTTAGCTGGGAAGAACATGACTTGGTGGCCAGTGAGTCAAAAACCACAGATTGGTTGATTATAACATAAGTTCAGCAGCTTGAAGTGCAGAAACTCTATCTAGAGCACACTTCAAAAGTCAGATGGGGGCAAAATGGTCTGATTCTGACTCTCGTCTATATTTAGGTGGGTGCTTCGCTATTTGCCAGTAACATTGGCAGTGGACATTTCATCGGCCTGGCAGGGTCAGGAGCTGCAGCAGGAATTGGTGCCATTGCATATGAATGGAATGTAAGAGAGAGAGAAAATAATCTCTCCAAAAAAACATAAAAATAGCTTTAATATGAAATATTAATATGTTTGAATTCTTGAGAGTGCTGAAATTTGTTAACTGACAGGGTATGCTGATGGTGCTGCTGCTGGGATGGCTCTTCCTGCCCATTTATATTTCCTCTGGTGTGAGTTTTCTACAGACACTCGAAACAAACAATTCACACAGATATGTGTATGAACTCTTGCATGATTTTGTTAATCGAGTCTCTTGTAATCTCATAGAGCTTGATCTTTTTCTTCTACAGGTGACAACCATGCCAGAATATCTGCAGAGGCGGTTTGGTGGTAGAAGAACTCAGTTATTTATAGCTGTCCTTTCCTTATTTATTTACATCTTTACAAAAATATCGGTAGGATACAATCTGTAATAGTGATTTGTGCACATGAAGCTTTAGGTTTTACCTGCTTAGCTTAACTTCTTTGTGGTTTGTACTATTAACTCTTATGTGGGGTTTGACCAGGTGGACATGTATGCAGGTGCACTGTTCATTCAGCTTGCCTTACAGTGGAATATCTACCTGGCTGTGGTGCTGCTGCTGTTAGTCACTGCTATCTATACTGTAGCAGGTGAACTTTTTTCCCTTAACATTTTGAAAACCTTCTTAAACCTGAGTCCCACTCGTGGCCTGTTCTGTATTTTGCCAGCCTCTAGAAGTGCGTAATGTGCTGCACGTTGTTTCCTAGGTGGTCTAGCTGCAGTTATCTACACAGATGCAGCCCAAACTGCTGTCATGCTGGCAGGAGCTCTGACCCTCATGGGCTTCAGTAAGTTGGATGTGAGTGAGAATGACACCCTCAAGTCTCCAACCCTTTTTGATCCAGTTGATCTGACCCTTGTGTTTCCACATATAGGCTTTGTGGCGGTTGGAGGCTGGAATGCTTTTATTGAGGGTTACAGCAACGCCATTCCTTCAATTGGTGTGCCAAACTCGACCTGTGGCATCCCCCGAGATGATGCTTTCCACTTATTCAGAGATCCAGTGAACTCTGACCTCCCGTGGCCTGGTGTTATTGTTGGCATGTCCATCCCCTCCATGTGGTATTGGTGCTCAGATCAGGTCAGTAAAATTCAAAGTTAAAGTTATGAGTTTCCCCTCTGAGAGTTTTAATCAAAGACTGTATTGGCAAACCTTGTTTCTACAGTGAAGGCAGAGTCCTGAGTTACCAAGATGGGTATAAGAAAAATTAATTTTAATTAATTTCACTTTTAAGATGTCGAGGTCTTTTTTATCTATAAAATATAAAACTATAATTTATAGCATTTACATTTTGTTTATGCTAATTTAAAATGTTCTCTGAAGTACTAAAAGAGTTTTGATCCAAAAAGCCTCATCTTGAGAATTACTCTGTAAAGAAGCTGGCATGTTTTGAAGATCTGATTGAAGTGAGATAAGAAAAAAACATGGTTAGTTTTAATTAGCACTTACAAGCTTGTCATTTACATAACTGAGTCTTAAATGTAAGCTTTGTGGTTTTTCATTCTGATTTACACTAAACAGACATGTACTTACCTGTTGCTATATATCTTAATTACTTACCACCCAGTGGGAGGTAACTGATGGTCAGCTTTGTTTCGGGACTCTGCAGGTCATTGTGCAACGCTCTCTGGCTGCCAAGACCCTGACCCATGCAAAAGGTGGCTCCCTGCTGGCTTCGTACCTCAAGGTTCTGCCTTTCTTTGCCATCATGATTCCCGGTATGATCAGCAGGATACTCTACACAGGTACAAGAAGAACTGTGCGATGCAACTGGAAAATTGTGTTTGATACACAGTTATTACTACATATTATAACATCAACCTCCACAAAGGTACTGAAAGTAGTGTGAGGTCTTCGGTATTTAGCCGACATGGTATATATGTAAAAATTGAAGCTGGGGAAAATTGGGCAACACTAAAGATACTGTGGATATTTGAGTCTGACTAATGAGTGTATTTCTACTATGTGACATTGTGCGCAGATGAAGTGGCTTGTGCAGAACCTGAGGTGTGCAGACAGATTTGTGGCAACCCAGTGGGTTGTTCAGATATTGCTTATGCCAAACTGGTCATGGAGCTGCTTCCTGCAGGTGAGACACTTTTTCTGTTGTCGGGCCTCATTTCCTGCCTTGTGCTTTATGCGTATCAGACACAGAGTCTTTTATGATGACTGTGCATTTTTTCCTCCCAGGACTGCGGGGCTTAATGATGGCTGTGATGATAGCTGCTCTCATGTCCTCACTGACCTCCATCTTTAACAGTGCCAGCACCATTTTTACCATGGACCTGTGGAAGACTTTCAGATCTCATGCTTCTGAATGGGAGCTCATGATTATCGGCAGGTATGTGATCACATCAGGGCACTCTGAAATAAAGCATGCAGTGTGTGTACCATGTGTTGAAACTAAAGTTTGAGCCTGCTTGAGCATAGGCACAGAAAAGCATTTTTGCACTTTAAAAGGCCTCACGATTATTCTCACTTTGAGCACCTACATTTGGAAAACTGAGTGTAGTCTTAGTTCACTAAGTCAATCCTGGCAGATCAGCTGATTTCAATCCCAGCTCAAGTACCCTTCTATAATTCATCTGGCAAATCTCATACAGGGGACCTTTTTTAAGCTGCTTTAGTCTGACATCAGTGGCTGCTTCCTCTGCAAGCTATTTTGCAGCCCACCTCCACCTCAGCTCCTTTTCATGCTGTCTGACTTAATGAATGTAACGTTTGTTGTCTTTGATGCCTGCTTTGTTCTGTAAAGGGGTCTTGCTGTTGTTCTCCCCACCTCCAGCACTGCATGCATGCAAATGAAAGAGTGGGGTGGTCCCATAACAGAGCCCATATATGATTTAATGCAGATGAAAATAACAACCTCCTTCAACTATAATGGACCTGTCTGAAAATATAAGGCATTATAAGGCCCTTAAGATGAAATCAGCCACCAAGTTGTATGTTAAATCACTGAACTTGTCTGTGATGCTCACCCAAACCATAACCCCTTGTTTCCACATAGTACTTAGTAATGGCTTTTCCACATGTTCTCCTCCAGTCTTTAGAAACACACAGACAGTCTCATAACCGAATGCATTGTGCTGTTCAGATTTTAGCACCTTTAATTTTCCATTCTTTGTCAAATCTTTGCAATGCAAAACCTCATTATTTTGCATAACGCCTATTTTATGGTTTGATGTGTGTGCTGCAGAGTGTTTGTGCTTGTGTTGGTTGTGGTGTCTGTTTTGTGGATTCCTGTCGTCCAGGCCAGTCAAGGTGGCCAGCTCTTCATCTACATCCAGTCCATCAGCACCTACCTCCAGCCTCCTGTCTCCATCATCTTCCTGATGGGCTGCTTTTGGAAGAGGACCAATGAGAAGGTAAGGTGGTTTTTCTTCAATGTGCTTGCTGACTGACCAAGTAATCAATGAAAAATACACTCGCTGGCAGCTTTATTAGGTATACCTGTTCAGCTGCTCGTTAATGCAAATATTTAATCATCTAATCACATGGCAGCAACCAATTCAATTCAATTCAATTCAATTTTATTTATATAGCGCCAAATCACAACAAACAGTCGCCTTAAGGTGCTTTGTATTGTGGGTAAAGACCCTACAATAACACAGAGAAAACCCAACAGTCAAAACGACCCCCTATGAGCATGCACTTGGCGACGGTGGGAAGGAAAAACTCCCTTTTAGCAGGAAGAAACCTCCAGCAGAACCAGGCTCAGGGAGGGGCAGTCATCTGCTGCGACCGGTTGGGGCTGAGTGGAGAGAGACAGGACAAAAGACATGCTGTGGAAGAGAGCCAGAGATTAATAATAATGATTAAATACAGAGTGAAGTATAAACAAGTAAATAAAGGTGAATGAGAAGAAACAGTGCATTATGGGACCCCCCTCAGCAGCCTAGGCCTATAGCAGCATAACTAAGGGGTGGTTCAGGGTCGTCTGATCCAGCCCTAACTATAAGCTTGATCATAAAGGAAAGTTTAAAGCCTAATTTTGAAAATAGAGAGGGTGTCTGTCTCCCGAATCCAAGCTTATATTTAGGCCTGCTCACATGGTCAAGAGGACCTGCTGAAGTTCAAATTGAGCATCAAAATGGAAAAGAAAGATGATTTAGGTAACTTTGAATGTGACACGGTTGTTGGTGCCAGACTGGCTGGTCTACTGGGATTTTCCCACACAACCGTTTACAGGGAATGGCCCCAAAAAGAGAAAATATCCAGTGAGCAGCAGGTCTCTGGGTACAAATGCCTTGTTGATGCCTGATGTCAGAGGAGAATGGCCAGACTGCTTTGAGCTGATAGGAAGGCAACAATTACTCAAATAACCACTCTTTACAACCAAAGTATGCAGAAAAGTGTCAACCCTTGAAACAGAGGGGCTGCAGCAGCAGAAGGCCACATCACAGAATAGAAGATTGGGAAAAAAGGTTGCATAGTCTGATGAGGCCACTGAGTGAATATTCACGTTCCATACACTGTGTATAATGCTGGTGTTTGACTCCCTCTGCTGCAGGGTGCTTTCTGGGGCCTGGCTATTGGCCTTGTGGTTGGGTGTATTCGCATGTTGTTGGACTTCATCTACCCTGCGCCGCTGTGCTACGAAGAGGATGACAGACCTGCGGTGTTAAAATACGTGCATTACCTCTACTTCTCGACGTTGCTGTCCTTCATTACCCTAGTTGTGGTGGTTGCAGTGAGCTTGGCTACAGAGGAGCCCAAACCAGAGCAGGTGAAGCCACTGTCAAAACCATTATGAAGTTTTAGGCTTAATTTTGTTTAACTGTTTTTACTTTGTGCTTAAAACAAATTACAGCGAACTCTAATTTTAATAAGTTTTACCAATTAACAACCCAACTTGTTAGATGCCGTGTTTCTCAAAGAAAACGTAAATAGGTAAAATGCATTTATTTCCAAGAAAATGTCTGTTGTCTTTTCACTCTCCTTTACTAAGACATAAGCAATGGGTAATTGATACCAAGAAACAGGGATCAGCCCATAACATCACTCTACAGCACCACTAGGTGTCAATAACAACACAGGATACATTTAAATCAGACTAACTTGCTGCACACTGACTTGTGACCAAATTTTGGATCTTTTAAAGTCTGAAAATAACTTTTCCACCTATATCTGTAGTGTAATTTACACCCACCTCTACAATAAAATATAACATTTACTTAGCTCTCAAAAAGTTTGTCACCTTTTACTTTTTTTTAAAAAACAAACAAACAGATTAGTCGTCTGACATGGTTCACAAGATTAGACCCAGTGAAGCCCCGAGAGGAGGTGTTCGCATCAGAGCAAAACAGAACAACCTCAGATGTAATTACTGTTCAGACGGATGATATGGGAGCCACAGACAGAACAGTGGGAAGCAGCAATGGAAAAGCATCCCATCACAGGAAAGGTGGGTCTCTGTCCTGCTCATTTTTCCATTTGGCAACTTGTCAGACTTAACACATCCATGAAACTATTCCAAGTTTTTCCTCTCTCCCTTTAACTCTTTAGACTCTGTATCATCTGCCACTAGTGTCCGCAGTCAGTCTAAGATGATGTCTACCCTCTACTGGCTGTGTGGGATGGAGAGACGGAAAAAAGGAGATAATGCTGTGCACCCTCCTCCTCCACCCGAACAAACTCTCTGTTCTCTAGAAGAAAAGCCTCGTCTACAACACATTGTTAATATCAACCTCATCATCTGCCTCTCTGTAACTGCCTTCATTGTTGGTTACTGGGCTTGACAGGCACTAAATGGGCACAATGTATGGGCTGCACGAAAGACTGTAAAGATTTGAAGGTTTTATTTTTCACTGTTAAGTTTTATCTAAAAAAAAAAAAAAGACAAATAACGAGATGTATATTTCCTTAAAATTCTGTGGTTGCTGACTATTTTATGAATCATGTAAAATTCACCCTAGTTGTCCTTTGTTGAGCAGTCCTAGGTCTTTCTATGCAGTGGACACGTTATTTCTATCTACCCACACTTTTTTTTAAAAAAAAAAACAACATTAATACTAAAAAAAAAAATCAACTTTTTAGATATATAAAAGATGAGATGATTTATGAACAATCACATTTTGACAAAAATCACTCAACAAAAATGAAAAACTTAATTTTTATTTAGATCAATAATGCATTGTATGGTGCAGTTTGTGCAGAAGAACCTCCATAAAAAATGCTTTTAAAAACCAAAAAAAAAAAAAAAGCTGAAAACTAACAAGGCAAAGCTTGTGAGCCATAGTTTAAAAAAAATAAAAAATCTACAAAGACCCAGTTTAATCATACACTTGAGTTTTGGTCATAGCTTTGGAGTTTAATAGAAAATGATCAGTTACATTTAGAAGAAAAAAAAAACATTAATGGCAAATCTTCAAGTATCAAATACATTTTGTCAGCTTTGTAAATCAGGTCAATGGAAATCAAAGAAACGCAATTAAATTCTGCTGGATTACCAAACATAAGGTAAAACTGCCCCAAATATCAAAAAAATGGCAGTGTGTGCACTGGGATGGACACCGCAGGAAGGCAACTGCATGTTATATTGCAACCATGCCAAAATATTTGGTCATTAGCAACCACAACAATGGCTGTTAACAGCTTTGTTTTAACTCAGTTTCCTTTGGCCAATAGTCTTTCCTTTGGTTCTTTATAGTACGCCACTGACAAGAGGCATTACTTTCTCATTTGGCCACTTGAACCTGATGCAATGGAAACAGGGTTTGTTTTTGCTTCATCACATATAGATGAACAGCAGTTATTTAAAACTCACTCACACAGCTGTGGCTTTTTGAGTACCCATTAATGGGCTTATGTGATAAAACCAGATTCACAGATTTATTTGGAAAAAGCATTTGCATCACTGAAGATTTAATAGTAATAGATTAAAAAAAATTTTTTTAAAAAGCAAGAGATTAACTTTACCAACACTCTGAAATTAGCTGCGATATTGCTGACGTTTTATGTTTAAGCCCCGCTAGCCTTGTTCCTCGCAGGGCCCTGCAGTCCAATCTCAGAATACCCAGCAGGATGTGGAGCAAACAGAGTTTAATGTGCAGTCTAATGTGGAAAGGGATAGCTGGACAGGGCCCTTGTGGTTTAAACCACTAACTTAAGATGAGGTTTCTGGTTTGAGTCATTATAGCAGAGGAAAAGGCAGCCATTTGTTTCCAGCAAAAGTTTGGCATCATGTTAGTGGTGCTTGAAGAGCCGGAGTGATTTCATTTTGGGTTACCTGTCTGATGCTTTATCATAAACATTCAAACCTAGACAGGCTGAGTGTGAGAGGATCCCTCTCTGCTTAAAAAGCAGTGCTCTCTGTCTGGAAGCTGGGGTCTGGGTTTGGGTCTGGGTTCAAGTCTGGGGGCGGGGGGGTGGCGGCGGCAGGCTCTTGACCAGCAGAGCTTTCCCCTTCTTGGTCCTTAATCACCTCAGGGATGATGGTTCTTCCAGTCCCCTTAAGAACCAGGCCTCCTTCTGGAGAGGATATTAAAGGGAACCAATCAGCAAACAAATCAATAAACCAAACCATATAGAAATAAAGTTTTAGACCAAGGAGTGCACACACACACACACTTCCACACTCAGAAAGACACCAAGGACTGCTCTCATTAATAAATCCTGTCAAATAAACTAACCAGTGTTGCTTAAGTAGCTTGTTTTTTTAGTTGGTGTCGCAGTCATTTGAGAGTTTCCTTGGTGTGTCAATCTTTAAATGCAACAATAATTACGAAAATCTGTGCAAGATAATGCACACACAGATTAACAGCACACTGTCAGTTTGAAGTCTGAAAGTTAGCACAGAAAACTGCCAAAAGCCACTCAGCCTCAATGCAGGCTAATCACAAGCATGTTAGTTTTGCTGCAAAGCACAGCTAAAGCCTAGGACAAACGCACAAAGTATACATAAATATATGTATACAACAACTACACACTGATAAGCAAATGCTTGCATTATTTCCTCGCCCAAACAGACGCACATGCAGTGGACAGAATAAGGTCAATGCATCAGCCAATCAGATCCTTACCATTACCTGCCTTATAAAGCTCATCTTACAGGCAGGCCCGCAGCTCAGACATCTGTAATATTTACACATTTGCGGTCATGCATCAGATCACCACATTTCCATTTTAAGTGTGTGAGGCAAAAATGTGACAGTGAAACCAAAAGCCGCTGAGCTAAATACAGCACTGCCCTGAGAAGAAGCTGAAATCACGCAATACAGAAGTGAACACGATAGCAGACGGCCAGCAAGTGAGTGAGTTCAATAACTGCTGAAATGTCTGCACAAAGAAAAATCACATTCAACAAACATCTGTTTCTCAGTACATCTGATAATGCAAAAATATTGACAATTCGTGCAAAAACCTCTCTGAATAAACAGTAAACTCATTATTTCTTTGCTGTTTTCAAAAGGTGGAATGTAACCATGGAGGAGGTGGTCACATGGAAGCTGTTTAAACTGGCATTTCACCATGATTCAGAGGTCTGTTAAGGAGAATAATGATATTATTTTAATATTTGCACTGCACTGTAGTTTTACTTCCCACTTTCACACCATTATACAGTAATTCACAATTATATAGAACTTCACTTTACAGCTGCATTACAGATGTTATTAGTTACATTATCATTTCAGATTAATAATTTAGCTTATTATCTGGAGTGGACATTACATTTATTACTGCATTACACATGAATTTTGTTGATTTTTAATTTGCATATTTCTCTATACTTTTATTTTACTTCACTTTTACAGGTCGTGTTGTTTTCGCTTCTTTAAATTTGACTTTTTTTTTATTACACCTTTACAGTCAGTCTTTTTTTTTCTTTTACTCATATGCTATTGCCAAAAGTTTTTACTCAGCAATCCATATCGATGAATTCAGGTGTTCCAGTCACTTCCATGGCCACAGGTGTATAAACCAAGCACCTAGGCATGCAGACTGCTTCTACAAACATTTGTGAAAGAATGGGTGGCTCTCAGGAGCTCAGTGAAGTTCAGCGCGGTACCGTGATAGGATGCCACCTGTGCAACAGGTTTAGGCCTGAATTTTCCTCAATACTAAATATTCCACAGTCAGCTGTTAGTGGTCTTATAACAAAGTGGAATCGATCGTGAACAACAGCAGCTCAGCCATGAAGAGGTAGGCCACATAACATGACAGAGTGGGGTCAGCAGATGCTGAGGCACATAGTAAAGCGAGGTCGCCAACTTTCTGCCGAGTAAATGACTACAGACCTCCAAACTTCATGTGGTCTTCAGATTAGCTCAAGAACAGTGCGTAAAGAGCTTCATGGAGTGGGTTTCCATGGCTGAGCAGCTGCATTCAAGCCTTACATCACCACAGCCACTTAGTTCCAGCGAAAGGAACTCATAATACTTTAGCATACCAAGACATTTTGGACAATTTGATGCTCCCAACTTTGTAGGAACAGTTTGAGGATGGCCCCGTCCTGTTCCAACATGACAAAACAAGGACCATAAAGACATGAATGAATGAGTTTGGTGTGGAAGAACTTGACTAGCCTGCACAGAGTCCTGACCTCAACCTGATAGAACATATTTGGACTGAATTAGAGTGGAGACTGTAAGCCAGACCTTCTTATCCAACATCATTATCTGACCTCGCAAATGTGCTTCTGGAAGAATGGACATAAATTCCCATAAACACACATAAACTGTGTAGAAAGCCTTCCTAGAAGGATTAAAGCTGTTATAGCTGCAAAGGCTGGGTCGACATCATATTAAACCCTATGGATTAAGAATGGGATGAAAACCCAAGTTCATAAATGTGTGAAGGCATATAAATGAATACTTTAGGCAATGTAGTGTATATACACAACTTATTTTACCAATGTTTTTGTTGCAGTAGTTGATTTCTGCTATGCTGCATTGCTGGTACAATTTAAATACAATAAAGCAAACCTTTCCTATTAGTTGATTCATATAAAAATAAAGAATAAATGTTTGTGAGGCACACAGAAGGGTTTACCTGTAATGATCTTGGAGGAAGAGTTGCAGATGCCATTACCGCTGTCATTTCCTGATGGTTGTGGAGGCGGTGGCATGCTGGGACGGGGCTTGGGTCTTGGAGCTGGCCTCGAGGGGCGAGGGAGAGATCCAAAGTGGCTGGAAGAGAGTGGGTTAGAGTGCAGGCCATCATGAGGTGGAGTGTCAGGAGGGGTGGGACTGCTAGGGGGAGAGTGCTCCATCTCTCCCTGGGCCTGGTGGGGTGTAGGCGGCTGCGGGGGTGGATGGTTTGGAGCTTGGATTAGGGCATCTTTGCTGTGGTGACGACGGGGTGTGATGGGTGGGTGCTGAGGGGAACCGGGTGTTTGGGTGTTACTGAGCTGAGAGGCAAATGGGCTGGCCTGTTTGGGTGGAGCTGGAGCTTGCTTCTTGGTGCCTTCAGGAGGAAAACATACTTTTTAGATCTTATTCATGATATTACCAATATTAAAGACTAGGATAGGAGATTAAGATTTTCTCACCTCTGCGGACCATGTGTGGACTAGGCCCCCTAGAACCTCCCTGTGGGGTTGCTACAGCAAGGTGAATTGACCCATTCCTCTGCGGAGGCGGGGTGGACATATGCTCACGGGCTGGGCTGTGAAAACACCACAGTTCCAAGTGTTACCCCATTTAGGTGTCATGTGACCTTAACATTCAAGGATCATGTGCAGCACTGGTGCTCATGCATAAAACAAACTGCACCTCTCCATTCAAAGAATTATAACTGATTACGGTTATTATAAGAAGAATGACTCAAAAGGAGCAATAAAGATAAGTAGAAGGCACAGGGTGCAAAAATCATCGAAGAAGTTCATTCAACAAACAGATCAAGTGTTCAGTAATGAGTTGCATGCAAAAAAAAGCATGTCTTCAAAGCTTCAAAGTTGTTAAACAACCAGACAGACAGACGAGCAGACAGGAAGGAAGAACAGCTTCTGTTTGAAAATAGAATCAGAGTTCTGTTGATCACCACAAACAGAGGGCAGGGTGAAAGATGTGCAAAGCATTTTTCATTTATTTCCATTTATTAATTAATGAAGCAGATTTAATACTTGCAGACATTAATAGACATTTTTTACTCTTGATTTTTATTTTTATTTTTTTGTGTGTGACTTCCAGTAAGTCAAATTAATCAAAGACATGGCAAACAAAGGGTGGCGAGCTCCAGATTGGATGATTGGCTGCGGTGGAGTACCGGTGCTACCTCAGCTCACTCCTTACCTGCTCTCCTCTGTGCTGAGCTGGGTTACAACCTGATGTTGCACTGTGGCTACCTGGACCCCACCACCCAGACCACCACCACCACCACTACCAGCAACACTCAGGCCAGGCTGCTCAGCCTCTGAAGGAAGAGGAGGGTGGGGTTCAAGCTGTGTAGGAGTCCCGGCTTCCAGAGGGGGTAATGGGGGTTGGAAGGTGGGTGAGGTTAGTTGTGACTGCTTTCTATTTAAGACGTTGGTTCTGCGAGGAGCGGGCTCCGGCTGTTTGTTAACAGGGCTAGGGAGGGGGAGAGAGGGAGAGTGTTCAGGAGGGCAAACCACAGGCCATCAGACAAGAAGTGAAGGAGCAAGAGACCCAGACAGAAAAAACAAAAACAAAACAAAAAAAACCCAAAAATAGCGAGAGCAGTGAGAGACGTTGCGATGTCGAGACAGAAAGAGACACCACTTCCTGAGTGGAATGAAACCAGTTCAGAAAGAAGAACCCAAAGAGGACATAAAACCACATGACAGTGACCTTTAAAATAGAACAACTTTAAACTGCAACAATAATGCAGCGACAGGAGAAGAAAAAAAATGCCACACCATACAAACAAAATGCAAGCCCACGCAAAACAAAACCAGCAACCTACAGTGCAACCTAAGCTTTAATTGGAAATTAAGGAAATAACACAAGGAGTACACAACAGTAACACAAGAGAAATAAAACTTGAGACAAAATGGATACCCAACATTATTAAAACGGGTTTGTGTTTCATAACCGTTATGGACTAACCCTCAGGAAAATATAACTGATTAGCTTATGATAAAAATCACCGAAACACAACAAATGTAGTGCACAAATCACAAGAAACATCATTCCCTTATTTCACTTATTAGTAACTGGATTCGTGGGAGCTACGTTAGACTGGGGCACAGCCTTGAAGTCTGGACTGGGCAGATCTTCAGTGGGTGTTTCAGTGACTGTGATGGACTCATCGGCCACGACATAAAGGGCCGACACCGCCGGGCCCCTCGACTCCTGCCTGCTCAGTGTCTTGGGACGGGACGGGAGGGTGAGAGGCAGGCTGAGGCTGAGGTTGGGACGAGACAGGTACCTGTCTTTACGAGGGGTGTGACTGTCCCCATCCTGCCCCATGCTGCCGGGGCGTTTCCTGTCCAGGCTAGGTTCAGGGTCTGGAGTGGGCGGATGGCTGGGCAAGGAGAACATGCCTGACACGTTGAAGTCCACCTCTGGAGGACAGAAGCACATTGAGCAAACCCTGAAGATTAAAATAATCTGATGCTTGCAAGAAGACTGTATACAAAAGATGCACACAGCCTCTGTGACATTACACATTGGCCATTTTCCACTTGGAGCCAGGAGTTATGATATTTTGAAGAGATGGTATGCTGCTGCTGCTGATGATTGTGTGCTATAATCAGCTGACACTACTAATGGGCTAATGCACATAGAAAGAAAAGAAAAGAAAATACTACAATTTTACTCAGTAAAACTTGAGCACAGACACCTCCTACAGGCACAATAATTCTCAAAGCAAGTCCCCCACCCCCCGATACAAATGAGCAAATATAAACAAAAAACTAATTAAATAACTGAACTTTGATAGTGAACAAGATAAACCTTGCAAAAATCAGCAGGTCTATAAGGTCTATACAGTCAGTGTGAGCATGCCCACATTAGAATTTGGTTAATAATGTGCTCAGAGCTCCACCATGCTAAGGAAAATCCCAGAGAAATGCTAGCATGGCTGCAGACTCTTAGCCTTTCTGGTTAATCTGGAATGAAACTATTTTAGCAGCTATCCATTCATTCATTCATTGAAGTACCCACTGTGAACCTACAGAGCATGAGCTTTAATGTTGTTAAAGAAAGACAAAGCATTGAGTGCTGGCAAATGAAAATTTATGCAAATAATATGGCCAGATTACTACACTGTTCAGGCTGTTACATCATCAGGAACAAGCATGTCAAACAGCATGCAGAGTAACCTGCCAGTGCTGAATTTTTCTGTACTTGTGTTTTCTGTTCCACTGAATTTGACCTTTTTTTTTTTTTTTTTTTAAAGATAGAACAAGTATTATTGCAAATTATTATTATTGCAAATACAACAAAGATGTTTCACCTTCAGGGAAGAACCAGTCAGCATGCTGAATAATAGGCTCAATGATGGCAACTACATGTACAGATGTAGCTGCTGCCATCTCTGCCAGAGTCCTGAGTAAAACCACAGAAACAGAGAGAAGGGCAGGAGGAAGATCAGTGAATCTAACAGAGCAGAGCAAGAATGCACTTTGCATTTTAGAATAACGACAAAAATGGGGTGAACAGCGTATAAGATTCTCACCCCTCGGTCTTTGACCACAGCAGGTTAGGCCCCAGGACTATCGCAATGTTGCTGGGAGTCATTTTATTAACATCGCTATCCTGAGCCAGTTTAGCCAAGAACTTTACCAGATACCTGCAACAGAGACACAAACACAAACCATAAAAAAATATCCAGAGCAGATGAACAGTATCATGTCCTAAAGAAATCCAAAAATCCAGCAAAGACCTGAAAGTGTCTGATTGGCAGCAGTTTATTTTTCCAGCATGACAATGATCCCAAACACTGACAATGCAGTAAAAGTGCACATGCATAGAAAGACACACAATGGAGCAATCATATCAATTCAAGTGAATAGGTTTATATAACAAGTACAAAATAAAATAAAACAAGAGTACCTGAAGTTGGCTTTGTGAGCCTTTGGCAAACGATCACATGTCACCCACAAGGCCTGAAGTCTTTTGTCAGGGTCTGAGACACTGAAACATAAACTTTACTGAAAACTGACTTCATATGAATTTAAAGTTTATCAGCACTGCACAAGTGCTTTACAGGACAGTAAAAGTCATGTCTGTGTCTGCAATGTCTTACTTGGAGGCCTGTAACCACTCATCGTACAGGCTAAACGTCATTAGAGGTTCAGGAAGTTCCCTGAGGTAGGACTTCAGAGCTCCTGTGTACCAAAAAAAAAAATGCCATGAGACAAAGATCTGGAGCAGATGTTTTCACTTTTTGTGGATTTGTAGAAGAAGCTGTACCAGCCACGGCATGAGGATCAGAGTAGAAGTCCTCGAGCTGCGAGGTGGAGCAGTCCAGCGCTGCTTTTAACTTTTTCAGTTTTGAAGCACCAGCAGCTATTCTAAAGAGACCCTGGAAATAAAATAAGAGACCAAGTTCACAGGCGTACCAAGTCACAGAAGATGGATTTCTGTCCTAAAATTAAAGAAGTGAGTCTGGGTTGGTAACAGAAAAGGAGAAGTAATACAAACTTAAGAGTATCACGTACTGAATGTCTGCAAGAGTAAAGAGGAACGTTCTGTTACCAACAGAGATGTGACTCTTTCAGGATGAGCACCAGACAGATGTGGGGCAGAAGAGGTTTGTTTCCATTTAGAAATGTCTTGAATGATACTTCATGGGGAGTCTAGTACTACGGTTACATTTAAAGAGTGCAACAGCGAACATACTAATGGGTAACAGATGCCTGCTCATACACACACACACAGTTCTTTAATCCCACAGGACAAAGACTGGCTAACCTCAAGTTGGCTGCAGATGTTTCCAGACTTTACATGCCATCATTTCTAAAAAGCAGTCCACATGACCCACATCTCCTTCCAGCTCAAACACAGAGGTGGTTTATGGGTACAAATTTAATCCAAATTCTGGTCAATTAACCCTCAACTTTGCCCTATTTAAGCAAAGTCTCCCAGTCTCTTCTGCCATCTCTCCATCCGTACCTCCTCCTTCATGCCCGTCTCCAGCAGCATCATGACGCAGGCTTCCAATAGGCAGAGCAATCTCACGGTTGGGTCCTTTTCAGATGCTCCTCCAGCACCGTGCCAAATGCCGGCTTCTCCATCCAGGTGTCTAGGTGAAAGGAGCATCATCAATATTCTGCCTTGGCACTTGTTTCAGTAACTGTCTGCAGTTCATTTCATGGCTGCCAACAATTCTCTTACAGTTGTACATATGACAACAGCTATGTTATATCCTTTATTTAGCCTTTTTAAATGAACTTTTTCCAGTTATGTTTGTGTGATCTATCTTTTCATACTGTTGCTCTGCTGTCATGCACATGGAAATTTTTTATATTTTTTTACATATTTAATGTATGTTTTTGTGTCATTTTTCACCTTGCTGTATCTGGATAGTTGGTATAACCAGCTCCAGAGCTGCCAGAGACCTCCTATGGTAGTCTGCCTGGGTCTCTAATAACTTTCATACAGACACATACACACAAAAAAAATCACATACACGAATCCTCTAGAAATGTCAACATGGTATTCAGTCCTCACGCGTCACCTAGTAATTCTGTTACAGTGGAACGCACCATATTTAAAATTTCCATTAACAGTAAACTGAGGCGTACTCACCATGACATAGAGCGTGCATATTCTCCCTCTTTGGAAGCAAAGTTGTACAAATCTGCAGAAAGCTGGTCCTACACGAAATGACGGGGACATTTTTTTTACATATATGGCAAACACCAGCAAACTCTTCATGAAGACACAGGTATGACAAAGCTATGACCTTTAATTACTCAGCTTTAATAATGTGCATAGCATGAGTATCCTGATCCATTCCCCTTATAAAGCCTTCTTTGTTCAGCCAGTTCATTAAATATGAGCCTAACCTTATGCAGCAACCCTGACTGGAATGTACAGCTATTAGTTTGACATGCCTCCAGTAACTTCTCTCTGTACAACTTAGTTGAACCACAATGCCCGCTAAAGTATTGCACTATCAAATGGCACCACTATAACTCATATTTTTAGTAGTAAATCTCAAGACTCTGCGTGGACAGAAGGATTCAGCACAAACCCTACCTTGCATATTTCTACTTTATTGAGCGCTTCGTCCATCTCGTCTTTAAGCGAGTCAACTTTAGCTGCCACGGTTTGATTGGTGGACTTAGTCGCCTGTAACCACCTGCAGAACAAGTGATTATTTAAGACACTCAGACATGACTGTAGAAACATTTGAAAGAAATTTACCATGCAAAGATTTTACTTTTAATTGCATTCAGGATGTATGGAAATGTACCTTGTTTTAGCAGAGTCATAATCGAGAACCAGCTTAGCGAGCTGCTTTCTCTGTTTTAGTATGTTGGGAATTTCTACCTGTGACAGAAACAAGAGGAACCATGAGAACAGCATGACTACACATGCACTGTAAAACCATAATCAGCACTTAAGGCAATTTTCCTGTGAGAACTGAGTCAATTTTAAGCAGAAAGAATGGCAATGAACACAAAACAATGCTAAACGGCATTGTTGAATTTGGTGCAAACACAAAGCACAGCTTAACATTTCAGTTGCTAGGACTTGTTTTTAAATATAGTGCATGATTAAAAAGGGATTTAAAGAACAACAAAAAGATAACAGATCAATGCAAGCATGAAAAAAAGTGACAACTTATGTGTTTTTACCTCTGCCAGCTGGTTGAGAGGATCCAGAATGTCTTTCTCCATCTGCATTTCATGCTGCAACAGTTCAGTGGCTAACCTGCCCTCAGCTTCCCCACACACGTCCATCATTTTGCTGATCCATGCACAGAGGAATATATGCAAATATGCCAATTATCACTACTTTTCCCTCACAAAGAGTTAAACATTTGTGTAAAGACTTCCTGTTAGATCCCATGCTCTTATCTTGATGGCCAAATTTGCCTACTTAAATGTTATATTTAACACTTAAATGATGCTGAAACCGGTCTTTTGATGATAACTCACCCAATCAAACTCTCTTCCCCGAGCTGACCACCTCCCTCCTGCATGGTCTGGGACAGTGCTGTCAAGGGCAGCTTTTTCTGCAAGGAAAAAAAAAATTGCTCAGTCTACTTAAGAAATCTCACTTCATTAACATCTTTTCTTTTCTGATTTGGATTTGACTCAAATGTGGTGCAGAAACACCAAAGACAAACCCAGAGTGATCATCATATAGGAGAGCGGTTCTCAAACTTTTTCTGGCGTGTCCCAATTCAGAAGCAGGAAAACAAAAGAAGCACACCTCACAAATTTTATCATTAAACAACAATAACGAGACCCATCACCAATGAGGATATACTCCTGTGATTAATGAAAATATATAAAATAAATGTAGAAGTCAGGACAACATTACAGCCCCATTTCATGATAGAAAACCCCACAGCAGACATCTTAGTACCTTCCGCAAAACAATTTTGCCCTAATTTGGAGGCCTTGCCCTAAACTTTCATGCTAATACTTTTAGTCACCCTTGGGTTAGTAAAGATATAATATATATTCCAGATGGTGTTGTACATCAATCCAGGAATAGAGTGCTAAAATAAGAGCAATAACATGCTCTTGGGTTATCAGTTAATTTCACAGTGCCTGCAGGAGCACCAAACAATGGGCCATGAAGAAGATTTCGTTGAGAAACTAATCAAAGTACAGCAATATAACAGGAATTCCTTCAGAGTTATGTCACTTTTATTGGCCATTTGGGCTGGGTCTGCTAAACAGAGATAGCAAAGCTGGCAGGAGGCCAGTGCTGAATATTCTTCCCCTGATTCTCCGTCATATCTACATGTTACATAAGAAAAGCACAAGTTAGCAGGGCCCTTGTTCATACTGACTGTCACAGTGATTAATCCTTATTAATTTTGTGGATGAGCTATATGCAAAATGTGGCATGCTGCTGACATGATGTGATGATAAAATGCACTTATGATGCGTTGGTTCAAATTTTATCAGCTAAATGACGGAATAAATCTGTTTTGTGGGACAGACAGAAAAAGGGTGCCGCTCACGTGTCTCTTCTCTGTGTCTGTGCCCAGTTGAGCTTGAAGACAGGACACCAGCCTCTTGTGCGTGTTGTGAGACACCAAACGAACCAGCTCCAGCCGCCTCTCGATCTGTGAGTGCACATATATATATAAAACAAAAAAAACAAAACAAAAGCAACATTATTAAATGAGAGCAAGGAAAGCAGGTCTACCGTGGAGGAGTTCAGCTAACTGATTTAAACCAGGATGAAGGAAATGGACCATTTAAGCTTCCTGTTCAGTAGAAACAACACAAGTGAGGGCTACAAATCAAAACACAGACGCTTCACTCGCACACATTTGTCTCTACATTTTTCCACCCTGCTTGTGTTATTGAAATATGATGGCGGCTGTAGCCGCTGTTTGTCCAGTTCTGTTATGCAGCATGAAGCTCTGACAGCCAGATGGAAGGAATCAGTGTCAATAGGAGGTCTTTACTGAGAACAGGGAAGAGAGAGTAAGAGATACTATCAAAGAAAACAGATGCATCAGTATGACAGGACTGATACTGGTTATACAACACAAGCAGGTATTAAACGGAAATTCCCAGTGGTGTCTTCACCTCTTTACCTCATATTACCACAGCCCCTACAGCATACTATACTTTTTCAGCTTGACCCAACAGCTTCATTTTAGGAGACCTGAAGCAAGAAATATAAATTCTTCATTCTGTCTGCTCCTAAGAGCCAATTTGACGAATTTTCTCTATGATGGCCCTGAGTGTGCAGTGCACTACAGCTTTCAAGAATCGCTTGCAAAAGCACAGAACACGAGTAAGCCAAAAAAAAAAATGCATTCACCAATTGGACAACACGTGCAGCAGTTAGATAAAAATGCTGATAAAGACTAAATCAAATCCTAAAGTGAGCTAAAAATACAAAGAACACAGCCAGATCCAGAGGAAACTGCAGGATTACCAGCACATATTAGAAACATTATTTGAGTCGACAAACAACAATAACTTTAAGGTCATTGTTCTCAGCTAGAAAAGGACAGCGTCCACTCCGGCTTGAGAAAGAGCTGCTGCCCCAGTTTGAGGAGTTTATGTATCTCTGGGTCTTTTTCAAGAGTGAGGGGAGATGGACAGACGGATTGGTGCAATGCCAGCAGTGACGCGGCAGCTGTACTGGTCTGCTGTGGCGAAGAGAGAGCTGAGCACAAAAGCAAAGCTGACGATTTACTGGTTGATCAGCATTCCCACTCTCGCCTATGGTCAAGAGCTCTCTGATTAACGACCAAAAGAGTGAGATCACAGACACCAGAAGGGTGACTGGGCTCAGGCATAGAGATGATAGATGGGCTGGTTCTTATATAACATTTCTTTTCCCACTCTGAGCACCTAAGGCGCTTTATACAACATGTCTTCATTCACCCATTCACACACACATTCATAAAAGGACTTTTTGCTACACCTTTCTACCTAACATTTGCACACACATTCCCGCTCCAGTGAATGCACTGGATTGCTGGATACTTTGGCATGCAGACTGGAGCAGTCAGGGATCAAACCACCAGCCTTCAGATTAGTAGATGACCTGCTCTACCTCCTGAACCAGAGAAACCTGTTGAGGTGGTTCAGGCATCTGACCAGGATGCCTCCTGAGCACGGTGTTTCAGGCATGTCCCACTGGGAGGAGGCCCTAAGGGCAGAACAAGGACACACTGGAGAGATTATCTCTCTTGGTTGTCTTGGGAAGGCCTTGGTGAGGTCTGGGCATCTCTATTTATACTTCTGCACCCACAACCCGGACAAGCAGCAGGGGAAAAAACAAATACAAAATCTGATGGATGCCATTTGGTTTTGAAATGGATGAGCATTACCTGGTATTAACCACCAGCACAGGCCTAGTTAGGAGTTATGGTTACACCAAGAAATGTCTCAAAAGATGAGGAAAGCCTAGACTTAAAATTATTCTTTTCCACACTTCCAACAGGAACAGGCATTCCCTTAAGTCGGAAATGTCAGAATATAATACCAATACATATGTGCCCTCATATTTCCTGGAAAAATCAGTTTAGAAACTAGTAATGGATAAAATTCATTATTATTATTATTATTATTATTATTATTATTATTATAATATATGATTACTGACTAATAAAACTAATAAACACATACTAAAAGGAAAACTATTCTCAGTCTCAATGTATGATTACCAGTGTGGAATTTTAAATGACTTAACATAAGATAAATGAGGCAATAATTCTGTTGTAATAATTCATCAAATAACTTGCAAGCAATTTGCCATAAACTGATAGACAGCAGTTGCAGAAATAACTGAGGCACAAGGAGTTCGCCATGAGGAATCCAACTTTGCACTCTCCACTGTCAGACTGTCCTCAAATGCAACACCAGTGAGAGTTTCAGGCCCCTTTATGACATCGTGACAATAACTGAATTCTGATGAGTCTCAAGTTCCCGTCAAGTTTCAGACTCTTCCAGATGAAAAGTCTGTCAACTACAGTAGACTCTGTAAATGATATATGAAGAAAACAGAAATTATAGTTAATCTGCTGACGTCTGTAACATCACTAGTGTGGTCAAACTGTAGAAAATAACAGCTTAGTATCCTTTAGCAGATAAAGTGTGTGGAATATTACAAACAAACAAAACAGAGCAGTTGCGAATAAAGTTAAAAGATTTATGAAACCACAAACTTAAGTCACTTGCAATCTTTCCGGAGTCTGATACATGCTGAACTTTCACCCAACTAGCTGCTTGCCATAAGTATCCACTTCCTCTTCCTGTTTCAGTATAAACATTAGCTACACTGTTACATCTCAGAGCCCCTCATTTGCTGTCTGATCCCATCTTATTCTTCCTTTACTTTCATCCCCACAAATTCACTGTTCTCTCTACACTGTTTGAGTCTCTCTCACATGCTCGCACGGCTTTACTCCACCCTCTCCTTTTACTCTCCTCCTCCTTTCCTGCAGCTGTTGTAGCATGCCAAACCACAGCTGGACTTGGCTTCCTCGCCTGGATCAAATTGATTCGCTGACTATTCAGCTGATCCCCAGTTCAATTGGATCCAGACTTCCAACAATGTAGCCAAAAAGGAAAAGAGGCCTGAGTGACTGCAGAGTGGGCGGTACAGTGGACTGGACAGACTTGATAATCACAGTATTAGTCTTAATAGAAGAGTTTTTATTCATTTATTTTTTGTGAGAGCACATCAAAGGAAACTCAGGGCAGTTACTGATACAAAGCATGTATTAAACTGCAAGCTCAGGTTTCCCCCTCACAAAAATCCCTCTCTAACTTCTCTTTCTCTTGATCAGAACTGAGAAAGAACGCAAGCACAGAGGCTACGATTCCCCAGAGCACAGAGCAGGCATCAAGGACGGCAGATATGACATTTATTGTTAGCATGAAGTGGATGGAGGTGAGCTGTGAATTGACTTGCACAGGAAGTTGGAATAGAAGGCAGATTAAAGAGGTTTCAATAGCATGCCGAAGACATCAGCTGCTGAGGTTGGGATTGTGAGAATTGCAGTTGAGTTAAACTTGACTCTGTGCCAGTATTTTCTTGTGTTTTAAATAAGGAAAGACGTAGTTTTTAACTACACACTATTTGAAATATTTTTTGCTAAAAAGAGTGTGACGACACCTTCAGTGAAGTGTTTTCTGCCAACCAAGTGTTTTTCTAAAAAAAAAAAAAAAGACTGACTTTGACTGAGATGCAATGATAATACAGTAGAGGCACGAGCTGGGTGGAACCCTGTTAAAATAATAAATGGTGTAATAAAGAAATCTAATAATCATCAGCCTTAAGTTAGTCTCAGATCTGTGCTCACAAGAGGAAATGTGTCCTCTGGGAGATCCTCCATTAAGGAAACAGAGAAAGAGAAATACCCAGACTAACTGAACTCAAAGAGTTGGAGGAGCAGGGAAAAAAAAAATTCAAATAAAACAGGAACACTCCCAGATCATAGGCAGAGACAAGCCCACACATTCTGACAATTAACAGGACTGAGATGGTCCCCTCCACCCCACCCCCACCCAGCAATGAAAACAGAATACAGCAAGCTGACAACCTCTGACCTTCCATAACAAAAAAACATGGAACGTTTAGTGAGTCACACAGGATACATGTTTTCTGGATTGGAGCCGCTTCAGCCGACTGAATGGCTGGTTAACTGCCGGCTGGCAGGTGACTCTGTGGCTGAACTTGTTGGCAGGCCTGTTTACTGTCCGACTAGCTGATGACTGAGCAGAAATGAGATTTTAATGCAAAAACCAATCCAAAGGGTCACGTTTGCCTAAAAGGAATAGTGTCGCTTTATTTTTTTGAAAATACACGAGTAAAGAAGTTATGTGAGAAAATGGCCACCACTTTTGTGTTTGTCCATTAAATATGAAAGCAGTAACTGATTTGCTTAGGTTAGACTGGAAACAGAAGAAAGCAGCAAGACAAGTTTCCTCCAGCACATTCCCGTCGGTGGCGATACAGGAATATTGGTGGAAAAAAATTCATCTTCTGCCTACATAATCTTTTTTAGGTAGAAGATGTCAGAAAGTACAATGTATACAGTGGTGTGAAAAAGTGTTTGCCCCCTTCCTCATTTCCTGTTTTTTTGCATGTTTGTCACACTTAAGTGTTTCGGAACATCAAACCAATTTAAACAATAGTCAAGGACAACACAAGTAAACACAAAATGCAATTTGTAAATGAAGGTGTTTATTATTAAAGGTGAAAAAAAATCCAAACCATCATGGCCCTGTGTGAAAAAGTGATTGCCCCCCTTGTTAAAACATACTATAACTGTGGTTTTTCACACCTGAGTTCAATTTCTCTAGCCACACCCAGGCCTGATTATTGCCACACCTGTTCTCAATCAAGACATCACTTAAATAGGAGCTGCCTGACACAGTAAGGTCCACCAGAAGATCCTTAAAAGCTACACATCATGCCGAGATCCAAAGAAATTCAGGAACAATTGAGAAAGAAAGTAATTGAGATATATCAGTCTGGAAAGGGTTATAAAGCCATTTCCAAAGCTTTGGGAATCCAGCAAACCACAGTGAGAGCCATTATCCACAAATGGCGAAGACATGGAACAGTGGTGAACCTTCCCAGGAGTGGCCGGCCGCCCAAAATTACCCCAAGAGCGCAGCGACGACTCATCCAAGAGGTCACAAAAGACCCCACAACAACGTCCAAAGAACTGCAGGCCTCACTTGCCTCAGTTAAAGTCAGCATTCATGCCTCCACCATCAGAAAAAGACTGGGCAAAAATGGCCTGCATGGCAGAGTTCCAAGGAGAAAACCACTGCTGAGCAAAAAGAACATTAAAGCTCATCTCAGTTTTTCCAAAACACATCTTGATGATCCCCAAGACTTTTGGGAAAACATTCTGTGGACCAATGAGACAAAAGTGGAACTCTTTGGAAGGTGTGTGTCCCATTACATCTGGCGTAAAAGGAACAGTGCATTTCAGAAAAAGAACATTATACCAACAGTAAAATATGGTGGTGGTAGTGTGATGGTCTGGGGCTGTTTTGCTGCGTCAGGACCTGGAAGACTTGCTGTGATAAATGGAACTATGAATTCTGCTGTCTACCAAGAGATCCTGAAGGAGAATGTCCGACCATCTGTTCGTGTACTCAAGCTGAAACGAACTTGGGTTCTGCAGCAGGACAATGATCCTAAACACACCAGCAAGTCCACCACTGAATGGCTGAAGAAAAACAAAATGAAGACTTTGGAGTGGCCTAGCCAAAGTCCTGACCTGAATCCTATTGAGATGTTGTGGTATGACCTTAAAAAGGCCGTTCATGCTCGAAAACCCTCTAATGTAACTGAATTAGGACAATTCTGCAAAGATGAGTGGGCCAAAATTCCTCCAGAACGCTGTGAAAGCCTCATTGCAAGTTATCGCAAACGCTTGGTTGCAGTTGTTGCTGCTAAGGGTGGCCCAACCAGTTATTAGGTTTAGGGGGCAATCACTTTTTCACACAGGGCCATGATGGTTTGGATTTTTTTTCACCTTTAATAATAAACACCTTCATTTACAAATTGCATTTTGTGTTTACTTGTGTTGTCCTTGACTATTGTTTAAATTGGTTTGATGTTCCAAAACACTTAAGTGTGACAAACATGCAAAAAAACAGGAAATGAGGAAGGGGGCAAACACTTTTTCACACCACTGTAACTATAGAAAGTGATGTTCACAACTGTGTACGCGGTGACCGAAGGGGTTAAAGCTTCCCATGAAATGATAAAGGAGCTGTTTTGCCTCACCAGCTGCTTCACTGGTAGACACATGCTTGTCACATGTTATCAGTTACCAGTCCATTGTACCCTCCAATCCCCCCTCAAGTACTTAGACTTGGGCTCAGCTCTAGCCTAGCTCTCAATTGTGAGCTCAGGCAGGCAGATATACAATCCAGTCTGACAACCACCACAACTCTCCCACTCACACAGGACGTGTCCAAACAAGATAAATGCCTTAGCCAATGCAAACGACTATGGAAAAATGGAAAAGACTGGAAGACATATAGAGTCAAATTTCAATTTGGAATTCTCACAGAGGGCAGTCCTAGAAGGAGGGGGGGGGGTATTCTCTCTCTGCTGTTTGGAAAGAGTGAAAAAAAAAACACTTTTCCAGGCAATGTGATTAAATCACAATGCTGATACTGATTCACTGCTCGGTGAATCAGCAACAAATCTAAAAACGGACTCTCCACTTTATATTTTATGTGTGTGTGTTATTTGCAAATAACACAGATTCTGACATGCATTTTCCACTATGCTTGTTGCCTGGCAATCACATTCCTCACTGAGGGCCGGAGCTTAAGGAATGCCTAACGCAGCAGAAAGCTCCTGTCATTTAGCGCCAAAGATGAGCAAAGAATGGTGTGGGAAGGGTTTGGCCAGCTTATGCTGGATACTTATGGCGGGGCAAAGGCACAAGCAGCCTGAATGTCTTAAATACAACAAAACAGGTGTTTATGTGTATTTTTAGACAAACTGGTTTTCCCTGGGAGGCAAGAGGGCCGCCTTCCTGCACCCTTGAGTTGGGGAATGGGTCATGACTGTCATTTGCACTTATGCCTACTTGGAGTCATTGGGTGGGATGCTGGAGGGTACCCCACCTGGGGACACTTCAACACTCGGGTGATGAGAGGAGCTGAGCTGTAAACTGATCACTACCTGGTGACGAGCTGGATCAGGGGAGGGGATGATGCTGGACAGGCCGGCCTTGGATAAGCGGGCGAAGACGGATGGATGGATAGTTGATATTTGTCTTGGGCACTACTGTATGTAGATCGGGTTCATAGTTCAACTGCTGCATATCATAAAACTCTGACAGTATGGGGGTTGTTGAGTTTTATCTTCACTCCTTCATCTTTACTTTCTTCCACAAAAGTTCCTTTCTTCGCTGAACATGAACTATTCGTCCCAGTTTGTCATATTTATTCACACCGTTTTCCTAACAGTGATCTCACAGCTTCACTAGCCAGAGCTTTCCCCTCCCCCTCCACCACACAGCGCAACAGTGCACATCAAGAATAATTTCAAGATAACAGAGCATCGCCAGAGCTCGCTTTGAGTGGAAAGCCATAAGGCACTTGTGCTGTGCCAAACCTTTGAGCTGGCTAGGCAATGCTGAATTAAGGACTAACCAGTAAAGTTTTAATGGCAGCAGTTGTACTCTGAGACTGCAGAGAGACTTGGCATCAACAAGCCAAGGCATGATTGCTTTAACAGAGCTTTTGAGGGGAACTTGTTAAGTCCGTTGATAACTTCCGTATTTAACGCTTCCAGAAAATGAGATCTAAACAAGCTGATTTTTACATGCAGACACATTAATTTAAAATAAGCTGCAGCTAGACTAGGACATAATAATAGAATAAGACATAACCCCCATCCATAGGTGACAGACTCAGTCACAGTATAAACATATTTTGCCATGTCTTATAGGCAAAACCTTAGGTGCTAGGGGTGCAATACAATCAGCTCAGGCCCTGTAATTTACTGCAAGTCTGGCAAAAACTGTGACATATAAGGTTCTTTACTAATTATTCAACTTACAGGGAGAATAAATGGTGTACAACACTGCAACATCCAGCCGATAACTATACTGATGAAAAAAAAATCAAAGATTAGATTTTAGGTGTTGGGACCAACTAAAAAAATATTTTTTTATCAAAAATATTTTTGCAGATAATATTCTGTTGACTGATTTGAAATGAGATTGTCCTCATAAGAATAACATACAACATTTGACCTTAAAGTTATATTTACTAAATTACAAATTCTACAAATCTGTGTTTCCAAAATAAATGTGAAGTCATGTTAAGAAACCATATGAATGCAATGGCACAATACAGAGACAGAAAACCCCGATATGACTTTAAAAAACAAAAACAAAAAAACACTATCACACTCAAGTCGCACTAAGATTATATACGTATAAAGAATGACTGGGATTTAGTCATTCATTCAGCAATCCATGTTATTTTTGTGGAGAACACTGTGCTATGATTTACTTTACACCCCAGAGATGCCACGTCTGCATAATCCCAGACTACTGTGAAGAGATACAATTAATGTGACAGCTGATATGCACTCACTGGCCACTTTATTGGGCACAAAGGGTGCTTTATATTGTAAGGTAAAGACCTTACAATAATACAGAGAAAAGCCCAACAATCATAGATGAGCCCATATGAACAAGCACTTGGCAACAGTGAGATGGAAAAACTCCCTTTCAACAGGAAGAAACCTCCACCAGAACCAGGCTCAGGGAGGGGCAGCTATCTGCCACAACCGGCTGGGGGTGAGGCATAGGAGACGGGATAAAAATATCCCCAACACCACCAGCAGCCACCTGAACCATTGCTACAAGGCAGAACGGGTCCATGCTTTCATGTTGTTTATGCCAAATTCTGACTCTCCCATCTGAGCATCACAGCAGAAATAGAAACTCATCAGACAAAGCAACACTTTTCCAATCTATTACTGTCCAATTTTGGTAAGCCCATAAGAACTGTAGCTTCGGTTTCCTGTTCTTAGCTGACAGGAGCGGCACTCAGTGTGGTCTTCTGCTGCTGTAGCCTGTCTTCTTCAAAGTTCAACATGTTTGTGAAATACTCAGAGCAGGCCGTCTGCTATGTTCAAAGTCATTTACATCACCAAACCTCCCCATTCTGATGCTCGTTCTGAACATTTTTCAGTGATTTATCCTAATGTTATGCATTATTCTAGGTGCAACAAATCAAATCGGGGCTCTTATCCACACTTTTTGGAGCTACCCCCAACTTCATAAATACTGAGGAGATGTTAAAACTCTCTCAGAAGTGCTTGAGATATCTTTGAATCAGACGGTAACATTTGGAGTGGCTGCTAATTTCTAAAAATAAAAATGATTGCATCTGATTACTAAAAGACCATAAAATGATACCAACACAAATTCACTGGATTTGAGCTCTAATACATTTATTCGACTAGAGAAACATAGATCTGTCTGTGTAGGCTCTCAGTCATCTAGGTCACTGTAGCCTCTGGAGCTTAAAAAAAGGCAACTGGACCTCTTTGAGTTCCTTGAAGACATTTCAGCCTCTCACCCGAAAGCCCCTCGAATGAGAAGTGAAACGTCTTCAAGGAACTTAAACAAGTCCAGTTGCCTTTTTTCCAAGCTCCAGAGAAACTTTCAGAAAAATTTCACTAACAATAACTAATAACAAATTTTATAAGGCTTGGCAGCCATTCATCTCACACATCATGAACTAAAAATAATATTCACTCATGCATCATTCTGAAGGTGACTGTGTATATGTGCATAGACTTGAGTGTTGCTGAAATGTGCAGCTGGCAGCAGTCTAAAGGTCTCTTAAACCAAAGACGTGTGACATAACTTTTTATTTAATTTCCTCTTTTCTCTCTCACCCAGTTATCTGTGTTATTGTAGGGTCTTTACCCACAATACAAAGCGCCTTGAGGCAACTGTTGTGATTTGGTGCTATATAAATAAAATTGAATTGAATTGAAAATTGAATTATCTCCATTAACAGTAATATTATGCACATTTTATTTGTGCATAAATATTTATCAACCAGTACTATTTTTTTGTATTATTATTTTTCTTCTGTGCTCCTGTGGCAGCTGTTTAACTCGTTTCCCACCCATTAGACTGCCAAATTACATTTTTTAGATAAAACCTATTAGAAATAAAGTGCCTTTAAACAAAAGATAATATTTACCTGCAGGAGGTCATCGCTCAGGACCTCAGTTTTTTCAGCCCTGTGAAGAGAAACACAAAGGCCAGCGGTCAAAGACTGACAACAAACAGGACACACACCTGTCCTACAGCAATATAGGTGAGACACAAAAAGCTTGCACAATAAGGTTATTATTGGATTTTATGACTATTCAGCATGCTTTCATGTTGTCTCAGGCTTCAGTGTAGAAAAACAGTGGCACCTCCTTCACGCAGTGTCAATGCAGACATTTTATTTGAAGTAACCTGACTGACCTGTTACTAGCTCTGGTCTGTTTTTTTCCTGCAGCTTATGAGACCATCAGAGTTGAGTAGTTTCCCCAGCACAACCAGTCTGCAGTTTGCACTGTATTCTGCTGACTTGCTGCAGGTATAAGCTGAAATCATACTATACTTATTGGGTACCATTTGAAGCTGATTGCAGCAGATTGCTGCCCCTCTCTGAGCCTGGTTGTGCTGGAGGTTCCTTCCTGTTTAAAGGGTGGTTTGTGATTGCTGGACATCTTTCTAATATTGTATGGTTGTTACCTTACAATATAAAGCGCCTTGACGGGACTGTTGTTGTGATTTGGTGCTATATAAATAAAACTGAATTGACTTTGTACAAACATGCTCAACATCGATGCATAAATGTCACGCTGATCATGCACCCTGCCCAAAAAAAAAAAAAAAACTTCCTGAGGTTTCATCTGCACTGTATTTGTTATGGCAACATGTAGAGGTGTGTTTTTCCCTATGGAGGGAGGTGGATGTTGCCAGGTGGCCTGTTGATGTCTGAAACACACCAAACACATGCTGCATTGTTGCAGAGTCTGCAGAAAATCTTATGGCATGACATTTCTCCAAAACCTCTAGGAAATATTGACAACAAGCCAAACCACTTGTACATCAGTGACTGTTCTTCAGCTTGTTTGTTTTACATCTCGCTGAGCTAACAAATCCATCAACACACAGATATTATGTCTTCATGACACAAATCTCTGAAGGCCTATCCCCACCCTTTAACAGCACAGACCCTTGCACACAGTAGATTTATATCTTGCAGGGGATCAATTAATCCTCTCACATGCAAGAGTTATTACCCAATACTGACACGAGACAATCTCACTTCATGTTACACCCTCGAAATGCAGTACAGGCTTACTTCACACTTCAGGCCTGAAACGCGCTCACAGTTTAGTGAAAATGCTTGTAGTAGCCGGCTGCTGTCTTTAGCTCAGATCACGATTAAGCTATTTTAACTCAGCTGGTAGCAGATTGTTGAACCTTTGCAACACTTAAAATGAATGAGAACTTTTTTTATGATTCTGAAGACAAATTTTACTGCTGATTTGGTGCTCAGTACTCCATATAAGTACTATATAGTTAGACTTATTTATAATGAAGATACTCAGTATTGGTTCTTTTGGGGTGAAAGCATCAAAAATATTGTTCAACTGCATTTTATCAACTAAAAAAATCAGGTAATATTTTGATACTGAGAAATTTTTGAAATGTTTTGATTCAAGTTTCCAAAATATGAGCATGCTCTGGTTACAAGGTTTTATTTGATAGTGATGCAGCTATGGCACAGGAGGTACAGCCAGTCGTCTCCTGATTAGAAGGTTGCTGGGTTGATCCGCTTGTTGAATGAAGAGCCCCTAAGGATACAGACCCAAGTTGCCCCTGAGCAGATATTAGTGTGGTAGATAAAAATGTGAGGCGTCACGGTGGCTCTCAGTGGTTCACAGCACGAGGGTCCTGAGTTCAAACCCAGGTAGGTCCTTCAGTGTGGAGTTTGCACAGTCTCCCTGTGCTTGTGTGGGGTTTCTCCTGCCACTGGAAAAATGTTCTAGGGTAATGCTGCCGATGTTAGCCCAGGACCATATGTCCAAACATAGAAGAAAGTGATTTAAAATAGAATATAAACAAATGGATACAATTCAATCCCTCTAATGTATTAAGAATGCAGACACAGATAGAAAACAAACCATTTATTTACATGGTTTGTAATGTATTAGATCTGCAGCCAGAATACCTCCACACTGATCCATATGATCGCATTACACATTAGGCTTTATTGGCTTTGTCTCTGAAGGAAAAAGCTACACAAGCAATCTTTAGATTCCTATCAATACGGTATTAGCATTGATTGGAGTGGAGTGCAGCCTGGCTCTAGCCAGCAGCTACTGTTCTGAAAGCAGGCTGCTAGAGTCCGACCTTGAAAGAAAACGTCACAGCAAGCTGAAGAAGAACTGTAGCTATAAAACTGACCAAACACACACATACACACACAATCAAAATTCTTAAACCCTGCTCATAATGATGGAACATATGTTTTACTGACTCAGTTTTAACACAGGGCACCGTGTAAGCTCCAGAGGAATGGACGAATCCATAAACACTGCTACCCTATTATCTTCTACGACAATGCAGCTACATCTGAATTGAACTGCTTCCTCTTATTAATCACATGTAAATCAATCGGGCTTCCTCTTTTATAAAAACATGACTTTGTGGCTGCATGGCACCCCAGTCCCCCATCCCTCCACTGTCAACAGACACAGAAATGCTTACTCCACAAAAACCCTTCTGTGTGCCCGGCCCTTCCTGGGCCAAACAGAAAACCACAAATCATCACAAACTCTCACAGGGGGGCGGGGGGGGGAGACGCAGATTTACTGCTTTATGAAACAGATGTTCACAGCCAGCTTAAATTCTGTTCTGTCAAACTACATTTGTTAGCAAGCAAACCTTTTTTTTTTTCCTTTCTCCAAGCTCATGATGAAGATGTCATCTAAACCTTTATAACCTCACTTTATGGTTTATTACGTGTGACCACGTGTAACATAAAGACTGGGGTAAACATTTAACTTTAATTTGCCCTGAGTGATTGCTTGCTGTGATTAATTTTTTAAATGTATTTTCTAGCTCCCACCCACTCTTACTTAAGCTGTGGAATAAATATTAACCCCCCCCCCCCAAACACATACACACACACACACACACACACACACACATACACATACACAATTAATCCAGTGTGGGTGTGTGCTAGCAAGCTGTTTTGCCTTTCAGTAAGCAAGCTGTCATTCTGCTCAGTTGAGTTTTACTGCTCTTACACAACATGCAGACCAACATATGCAAGGAATCCAAGGCCAGCGCCTGCAGGGTATTAATGGAAACTAATAACCAGCAGACTGGTTAATTAATACAGTAATAAGTGGAGACACTGAATCAGAGAGATAGGAAGGAGGATGGTATAGGTAGCTTGCCCTACCAACACACATCAGGAAACATGCTTGTGTGCACATCCTACCCTGTAACTGAACACATGCCATCCGGACAGAGCGATAAAATGTGGGGGTCATTCTTGTGCCCGCAGGAAAAAAAGAAAACGGTGTTGATGACAGAGAAGTGAGTTCAGAACTGAGGCCTCCTCCAGGTACATTAACAGCATACAAACAAAATGAATCTGCTTTTTTAATTTATTATTTATTTATTTAAATGTCTCCATCCCTCACATTGCTGCATCTTTATTGTATTGGCTTTTGTTGTTTTATTGTGTGGGGTTTGCATGTTTTGATTAGCTCATATGTATCCCAAGCAGGACTTCCTTGTGTAGGAGCGCTACCTGTCAGTGGGTTTCCCTGTTTAAATAAAGACAACATAATTTCATTGGTGCTTAGTGGCCTACATTTGAGCCATTAATTAATTAAAGGCAGCAGCAGTCGTGACAATAGTGACAGTAATGATAATTGCAGCCATTTATCTAATGAAGCTACTTAATGCTAGTAAAGACACATTTAAATAGACAATTCATGTGTTTTGTTTTGTCTTGTCACCGTGACAGTCACATACTTTTAAACCACATCTGGAACATCTACTTTCCAAACTCCTCGTGTTGTTTAAAAACACTCAGAAAACATTAATGTGAAATTCTGGCACGCTTGGTGCATTTCTGACATCATTTAACTGCAAACCGATGCTTTCGTTTCCTAACCCTTTATAAATTCTCCAGGTTTTTATTACACAAAATCGTGGACAGCCCTTTCGCCACCGCCCACAATAAGCAGCCAGATGACAATTGGAAGACATAAATTATAAGCCCCGGCCTAACACAATACTGTATGACATCACTTTGCAACAATGCATGTAGTTAACTTAAAACGCCTACCTTCCAACAGTCTGGTTGGCAAGTTGCTTCATGCGATTAAACTGCTTCTTCATGTTGCAAGTCTTGTCAGCTTCTTCCTACAAGTCCGTAAAAGTTTGCGGCACCAACAAGCGCTGTCGATCATGCACCAAAGAAAGAAAAGGAAAAAAAAAGTTGCGCTACGTCGCAGCCATTGTGCCACAAAGAGCTGCACTCTAGCTTCTAGTTACAACAACTGAACAGTTTTCGTGATTGAGCCCAGTGGCATTGGCTGTTCTTATAAAACGCCGCAGACGCGCAGAAAAAAAAAATCAGCAGAAACTGCGTCGGAAGACCTTCAGGATCCCCATTGCCAACAATGTCAGAGCTCCTGTTAGGCTGCCTGGTTTCTTTACTACCACTGTGATAGGAAGAAGGAAGTGCTTTTACTTCCCGGACTGTAAGCCGCATGGGCCCATGGTGACATGTGATACCTTAAGAAGAAAAAGAAGAAGAAGAAAAAAAAGACTCGGCTTTGGTCATGGCAGAGTCACATGATTTAAAGTGGGAATAAACCCTTCAAAATAAACATCGGGGCGATTATAAAGTTCTGAGAAATAGCAAATCAGAGAAACATAACAAAAATCAGAACCGTGAAGTGTTACAAAAAAGAAAAGTGGCATTTATGATGCACGTGAATTAATAATTCACCAACAGCAGAAAAAAGAAAGACAAAGAAATGAGCACTGGTTCTGGGTCAACCAGTGTCCCTTCGGAGTTGGATCAATGTCTGAGCGGTTGTGAGTGACCACCATAGTGTTCCGGAGTCATCTGCTGCCCCCTTGTGGTTGTTGCTGCTATATCGTGAAAGGGGTATTATTCAGATTTCCCTCTCATAATTAATTTGTTTGTCTAATATAGACATCACTGCCTGGATGTGGAGGATTTTTAGATGTTGATGTGGTCAGATCTGTATGAAGAAAGGGCGAAGTTAAGTTTTCTGGATGTCAAGGCCATTGTAATTCTCCTGGGTAAAATCTTGTTAAGCCATTAAAGCTACTCTACTTTGATTATACACTATATTGCCAAAAGTATTCACTCGTCTGCCTTCACACACATATGAACGTGAGTAACACCCCATTCTTAATCCACAGGATTTAATATGATGTCGGCCCACCCTTTGCAGCTATAACAGCTTCAACTCTTCTGGGAAGGCTTTCCACAAGGTTTAGGAGTGTGTTTGTGGGAATATTTGACCATTTTTCCAAAAGAGCATTTGTCAGACACTGATGTTGGACGAGAAGGTCTGGCTCACAGTCTCCACTCTAATTCATCTCAAAGGTGTTCTATCAGGTTGAGGTCAGTCAAGTTCTTCCACACCAAACTCACTCACCCATGTCTTCATGTTCCTGCTTTGTGCACTGGTATGCAGTCAAGTTGGAACAGGAAGGGGCCATCCCCAAACGGTTCCTACAAATTTGGGAGCATGAAACTGTCCAAAATGTCTTGATATGTTGAAGCATTAAGAGTTCCTTTCACTGGAACTCAGGGGCCGTGCCCAACGCCTGAAAAACAACCCCACAGCATAATCCCCCCCTCCACTAGAATTTTACACTCAGCTGTTCTCCTAGTAACCACCAAACCCAGACTCATCCATCGGATTGCCAGACAGAGAAGTGTGATCCATCACTCCAGAGAACACGTCTCCACTGCTCTAGAGTCCAGTGGTGGCGTGCTTTACACCACTGCATCTGACACTTTGCATTGAAGCTCTCTACACACTGTTCTGGAGCTAATCTGAAGGCCACATGATGTTTGGAGGTATGTAACGACTGACTGCAGAAACATCCGGGTTTGAGTCCCCGTCTGAGCGTGTGCTGTCATTGTGTCCCTGGGCAAGACACTTAACCCACATTGCCTAAGTGTGAATGTTGTGTGGTCGGTGGTGGTCGGAGGGGCTGTAGGCACGAATTGGCAGACTGCCCCAGGACAGCTGTGGCTACATCAGTAGCTTACCACCACTAAGTATGATTGAGGTGTGAATGAATAGTGCACAGAATTGTAAAGCGCTTTGAGTACCGTGAAAAGCGTTATATAAGTCCAAGGCATTATTATTATTATTATACCACGCTGGAATTCACTGAACTGTGTGGTTATCTGATGTTAAAGAACAACTAGTGCCATGAAGTAATATAAAAAAACAAACTGCTGAACACTTATTAACTTTTGATTAAATTAGCTTTTTAAATCAGATATTGAACTAAAATATCAATAGATGAATTCTTCTGTGGAAAAACCTCAGAGAACATGGAGTCTGCTGCCTGGCTATAGATTTCTACATGGAGACCATTAGATTGGACTCATTCACAAAATACATCACTGCCGCATCTTCAGTTACTGGAGAGGACCCAAATGACAGAAGCTGAAGATCAAATAAATCAACAAGCAGTTTTCATAATAGCTGGTGAAAACTTACATGGTACACAGTTGAAAGAAACGACTAGGAAAAGGACTAAGGATCACAGGGAGCCTGAGGAAAACACACAAAAAGCAAAAATGTGGCAAAACAGACAATCTCAGAAAGACAAATGGAAAGATGGGACTGTGTGTACACAGACAGGGGTGAATGGTGATTAGGCACAGGTGGGAGAGCATCCAAGCACAAAAGGAGAGAAAAGAACAAAAGCACAAAGTAAATCCAACACCAGACACAATTAAAAACTAAGCCTCAAAATTCAAACCAAATAAGTAACACTGACATTTATGACTAATGCTAAATATGAGGACAGGGCAACACAGAAGGGAAGACATGCTGGAAAGACAACAAAACGAGCCAAGGTAACAGACACCAAAACACAGCATACATAATGAGAGATTCTTTGTTTTTGTTTTAGGGCACCTTAAGAGTGTCTGTGTTGTCTAACTGGCAGTGCTGGGGTGGGATGCCTATTCAATTCAATTCAATTCAATTTTATTTATATAGCGCCAAATCACAACAAACAGTCACCTCAAGGCGCTTTGTATTGTGGGTAAAGACCCTACAATAACACAGAGAAAACCCAACAGTCAAAACGACACCCTATGAGCAAGCACTTGGCGACGGTGGGAAGGAAAAACTCCCTTTTAACAGGATGAAACCTCCAGCAGAACCAGGCTCAGGGAGGGGCAGTCATCTGCTGCGACCGGTTGGGGCTGAGTGGAGAGAGACAGGACAAAAGACATGCTGTGGAAGAGAGGCAGAGATTAATAATAATGATTAAATACAGAGTGAAGTATAAACAAGTAAATAAAGGTGAATGAGAAGAAACAGTGCATTATGGGACCCCCCCTCAGCAGCCTAGGCCTATAGCAGCATAACTAAGGGGTGGTTCAGGGTCGTCTGATCCAGCCCTAACTATAAGCTTGATCAAAAAGGAAAGTTTTAAGCCTATGAAACCAGGCTAGTGCACAAAAGCAATACAATGCTTCATTTACAGGTTAACTTTCCCGTCACACTCCTGCTGGTTTATATTAGCTCAGATGGTTATTAAACAGCGTTAAAAAGCCTCTTCTTCCAAATAAACAGAAAAATCTGTTGTTTGGCTGGAGATTTGCTGCTGATTTGTGTGTTAAACTGTATCTGCACATGTTGTAGATCAACTTTTATTTCAGCTTTAATTTCTTTTCTTTGTTAAAAACCTTTTCCAAACGCCAGGACTTTGTGTTTCATTTAAGTCTGTGACGTGCTTGATGAAAAGTAATGTTCAACCAGATGCTGGAGTGATGACAATAAGACATAACTTTAGAAAAGCTCTCAAACTGACTGCTCTTTGTATTGGGAAGATTTTTAAAAAAAAAAAAGCTTTAGTCAAAATTCAATTATTTCAACCACAAATGCTGCCCACTTTCAAAAGGAGACCAAATGGCAATCTTTTCAGAGCCAAGAAACATTTCTGCTTCAGCTTTGTGCTCCTGCTACCCATGTCTCAGGTCTCTATAGCAGGAGCAGTGAATGCCTGTTCGGCACTGGAGGGTATCACGCTGTTTCCGTATTGTACCCCTGGGCCTCCCCACAGCAGTGGCCCACATGGGAAAGCAGACCAGGCGGTGGGATAAACCAATTACCCCCCAGTCAGGGTGGACTCCTGCCGGCGTACCATGCAGCAGCTCCGGGCCAAGCCCTCCTAGGCTCGATCCCCATGAGAGCCTGCTGGAATTCCCATCTATGAGAATAGTGTGGTCTCAAAGGCCTGCAGGGAGACTATATTTTCCTTGGAAATTTGACATGGTGGCCTCTTGGGACAAAGCTGAAGGAGGAGACTTCAGACTGTGCTTCCGCAGGATAAAAAATTAATAAATTAAACTGTGGAAGCCTCAATTTTTGTGAACCATTCATCAAAATAAGGCACATTTATGACCCTTACCCACGTCTTACATACACTGGCACCTCCACACACATACAGAAAATATTTTTCATGCAATTTTTAATTTGTCTAAAACTCTGAGTGCCAGAAGTATCACCCATCTACAGGAGTTATAAATATTTTGTTAAATACACATATAATAATCAGATATGTATATTAACAGGAATTATAGAGAAAAATCAAAGCTATAATATGAAATTGAGCAGAAATGCATAAGAAGAGTAAATATTTAGGGAGTTAAAGAAAACAGAGGGCTCACCCCTCCTCTGACTTCTTGGATTCATGAGCCCTGAAGGTTTCTAGATGACAGCAGCCGTGACAATGGTCATTATGTCTGCCAGAGGCCTACTCACTGCAGGGCCATTGTGTGGGGCCCATTCACCGCACAGTCATTTACACTTTCATTGGCAGCTATTTAGTCCTCATAAAAAGTTCAACACACCAATTTGTGAGCCCTGCTCAGCCAAGGAGAAGTGTGGAATATGCTCAGAAAGCAGTTGCTTTAAAAGTCAATTAATTGTTCCCTTCTCCTGGGAGGGGCTGAGGGGGAGGATCCCCAGGCTTCAGGGGCCTCACATCTGTCCATACATCTTCTTGGGCCGTGATGCATAGGCCACACAACTCAAAAGAAATGCCTGATTCAGTGTGCTCAGAGTTAGTAGGCCAGCTAAGATTATTCTGTAATTCACTTCCAGGAAGGGCTATCCAATTATCATAAGAATCTGATTACTGATTACAAAAATAAGCTTGTGGGGCACCTCAGCACTAAATCCTCTTCCCCTGCAAAAAATACAGATTATGTTGCATGTGATGTGAAAAGGGGGCGGGAAGTAATTTAAACCATCCTAAAGCCACCTTTTGAATAGCCAAAGCATATTCTGTCTAAATGGAGGGCCTCGTAAAATTTCTATTTTCATTCATTGATCATGAGCTCAGTTCACAACACTTCATCAGACACAGTTATGAACTGACCGCAACATCTGTTTATATATATAAAGTATATATAAAAAAACAATCTGTGAAGTACAATTGTGTACATTATGAAATGTTGATTTATCTGATACAAAAAACCCACGCTCCTCTGAAAATCATTCTTTTTTATTATTTATTTAAAAGTCTCAGTGATTTACAGACTTCACGCACGCGCTGACCAAAAAAGGAAGAAAATGAAATCAAATGTCTACTGCAAACATTTCCAGCTGCAGAAAACATGATTTCAAAATGTTATAAACTGTAAAAGGCGTATCTTGTACAATCGTATATGTAAACCCCTGTTCACTAAAGCAAAAATGGCAGGAATACATGGCTGCGCTTCATTCCACCCTCCTGCCTCAGTTCATAGGGCAACCGTCACAGAGAGGCAGCAAAATGAACAACAGTTGATGCAGGGAGAGGCACAAAAAGAGAGCAGCAACCCAACCCCTCCTTATTCTCCCAGGACCGAGGGCAGTGATGGGAGTGAGACAAAGGCTGGCCCTCTCTGAGCTGCAGTGCAGGAGGCCCTGCTGCTTAGCCCTGTTCTCCTCTTCCAAATGAGTTTTTTTTCACCAGCATTTCAATTGCTTTTCCCCTGCTGGTGCCACCTTGGTGTAACATGACAGGAAGGATCCGAAGGGCACCAATGCAGGGGTGATGCTTGTGGTTAGATTACTCAGCTGAGTAAAGGAACACGCACCTCCTCAGTCTAAAGGAAAGTCACAGGAATTCCGGCGTGCCATTCGGGCATTGTGGTAGACAGACAGGAAGTCTTTGTATCGTGGGGCACACCCTAACCAAGCTTCCCCAAAGTGTTCTGACCCAGTGAAGAGAAATTCTCCATCTCCGGGCTTGACGTGGCACTGCAGGAGTGTGTGGATGCGTCCGTGCCAAGACAGAGACGACACCAGCGGATCCATCTGTCGCTCAAACACTCCACTGCGCTGCCAGTACACCTTCGCTGCTGATACCTCCACTAAGGACATTTGACGCTGAGAGTCATGGGTGACGTTTTTAATGCAGCCTCGAGCGGCTGAAAGGACAAGACAGAAGAACCACATGTATACACCACATGCATTAAGGGATGTTTCAAATAAAGAGGCCACTGACTGCAAGACTTCATGCTGCTCTAAACACTACAGTCCCACTCTATTCTATTTAAGCTATTTAATGGAGAATGTATTCCGCAGTACAATATACAAAATTACATTTAAAGGAAAATCTTTCTGTTACTGATTCATTAAGATAAATGTAATAATGCAGCTGCAGGAAGGAACAAGAACAATAGCAAGAGGAGTATCATCTTGGATTTGCTGAGTAAGATACCCACCAAAGTCACTGCTGCAGATGGCCATGAGAAGCTCTGTGTCATTGCAGGGTCGACATGAAGCTGTGGGTGGAGAAAATCATTACAAAAAATGAGGAATGCAGATTTGTGACTATTCCGGATAAAGACCCGTGCCATGTAATCTTCTCTGCTATGTTGTTTCTCACCTGACCCACTTTTCTCTGTCAATCACATCTTCATTTGTCCAGCTTAACTCTCTCCTCTCTCTCCAAACCATTATGATTCAAAGCACTATAGCTGACAGTGACTGACAGATAGGTGTCACTTCTCCTCCCTACCACTTCACTGACCTAAAATCTGACCCACATACCGGCTCCATTCATCTCCCTCCTTACTTCACAGACTGAAAAAACCATGGCTTAGCTGGAGGAATGCTGCTCCTGTGTTTGTGCTTCTTCCAGCCTCTGCCCACCACACCACCTCCAGATCAAAAACCCTCCCTAGTCTTGACCCCATGTTTGACTCCTATTGTATCTACCTAATTGAGTGACCCCGTGCCAATGCGGGAGCCTGCAGGAGTCAAACACCCGGCCAGGCTGGCAATACAGAAAAAATAAACCAGCAGCTGTCTATTATGGGCGAAGAATGACATCACTGCACTGAGAGCAGCCCGCACACATGGATAAATGCTAATAAACAGACATGCACAATGATAAGGCATTTGTGGAATCTGCAAAGTATTTGCAGTCTCAATTCAGGCCTCTTGGCCCGGTGCCCTCAAGCCACTATGCAGTCTGCTCAGTCCTCTCTGCTTTGTCCCTTGATGGAAACCAGACAACCAGACTGACCAGCAGCTGTGTGCTGCAGTCCACAAGGCAAGAGCCTATAATTCAGTAACCACCTTTTTTTTTTCTAAAATGGGAATTGTGACTGGTGCGCAGGTCTCTCACACATACATACAATACATACCATTGAAACTATAAAGGGTGTCTATTTAAAAGTGGCACTAAAAATATTTGCAACGAGTATAACTTTTAGATGTTTAAGTTATTTACTAAAGCTTGATCATTTGTTAACTACAAGAACAAATAAGGAAATGTGTTATGATCCAATCAGTTAAAGCAGTTATTCAGAACCCAAAAACCCAAAAGGTTGGTCTTATGTATGACCTGTAAGGAGGGGCAAAAACCACATGGTTATATAGATAACTGGTGTGCATAAGCAGAATCCTGTAATATTTCCCTTAAATACCTCCACTGCTACCACACAGAAATATTCAGCTTTTTACTTCACCATATGTATCTGAGTGGATTTGTGGATTTGTTTAAGAACACAGAGTAATATCTTGAAAGTTAACACACTGCTGAAACTGGAGGTTTCAAATTTTCGTATTGTAACCTCCCAAAGGAAATTAGTGTGGACTTCTCAACGTCTGAGATGAATTCATGTTACTACTATTAATCCAATGACTCCAATAAAATAATGGCCCAAAAACACAAATACAAAAATTTTTAAAAATATAGATGGATGAAATATTAATATTAACTTCAGCTCAGTAGTAAAATGTATATCAGACTGACAGTTTACGTTGTATATCATTATTATTCCCAGAGCACACTTTGCTGTTTCATAAGTTTAAATAATTTGTATTTATTCATTTATTGACAATACTTTTATTAATATTTACACCACTTTGCAGTGAATTTGGTTGCAGGACTGTGTAAAGCGGAGTTTGTATATTAATACTGGGGGACTGGCTTCTTCTAAAGCCCACTGAAATGGTTTTGCTTTAGCAAATATAAAATATTGCAACTTGCCCCTTTGTAAAGGGGGTTTTATGAGCAAGGCACCTAATACAAATTTAGGTTTAATCTCCACAAACCAAAATGGGTTACTCACTCTCCAGCCCGCTGGGGCCGAGGTTTGGCGCAGCAGCACTCCTGTTGCCCAGCAGCTCGTATTTAAAGCCCACCGTGCGTCTGCTCCAGGGTCCATCACTCTGAGGGCTGGCCTGGAGGTAGATTACGGGCTTGTGCGGTCCGTCTGCGCGGAAGCAGAACACTTGATACTCCGGCCTCCCGCTGTCCGTCACCAGCAACTCCAGCTCCCCGGCGCGTTCAATGAACACGCTGGCTCCGCTGAAGGAGGGAGACGGTTTGATGCAGATGGTGGTGTGCCGGGCGGACGACAGATTGGGTTCGAGGACCACTCTGAGAGCCTGACCCGGGTACACCCACCTCACCGAGCCCTTTGAACAGCGTAGCCGCACCTGGAGTACAATCCTGGAGTCCACGCCAGCCGCAAAACCGCTGGATTCGGAGGGTAATACCAACAGATGTTTTACAGTGGTTTCGAAAATTCAAATATTGCCTCGTGTTGCATGAATGTCATCGTACTAATAAAACTAAATGGTTTAATCGAACATTAAGTTATTGAACCGTAAGTATTGATCAGTTAAACTCCAACTGATCACATTCTAACTTGTTTGTTCATCCCTTCATCATCTAAAAAACACTGTTGATAAATGCCGACCATCTGATCCGCAGTTTTAAATATTAATTAGTCGTTAATGCTTCAAATCTATCGAGTCTGTTGTTGTAACTGCTAAAAGCTGTTTATGTAAGTGTCTCATGTCCAGATCCGTGACTTTTAAGGGTGGTCTTCTTGATGAGTTTTAAAAGTTCTACAAAGCAAATGGTTTAAGAAAAATATGAGTAACATAAAACAAGTGTCAGAGCCTCTGCCCCAGCCATCACCTGAGTGAATTTTGGACAGTGCAGGCAGTGTTTTCAAAAAGTCGTTTAAAAATTCCTTCTGAAATTAGAGTTCTTACCTTCCAGTCCAGTTGCACGAATCAGCTGCACAGCGAACAGTCAGGAAACACGTAAAAAAAATCAGATTTGGCAACATCTCACCCAGACAAAGATGAAAACCCCAAAAGTAGCTGCGACAGTGCTTGGTTGGAGAGTTTGTCTGTGAATAAACAGAGTACAGACTTTCTACTGCACCCTGACTGAGCTTCTGGAGTACAAGAAAGGAAAAAAAAAAGAGAGTAGAGACGCTTCGTTTGTATGCTCCCTCACTCTCTCTGTCTCTCTCTGACACACACAGCACTTAACACACTCTCCCTCTCTTTGTCAGGCTCTAATTAGAGCTGATCCAGTTGTTGGGGACTGCCGACCTCTAAAGCTCTTTGTCTTTGCTCTGTAAAGAGACGAGTCGGTTTGAAGGCCCCCAGCCATCTGTTAACATCGGTGCGCTTTTCTGCACCGTAATTCATTCACTCCCTATCTACACCTGCTTTTGCTGCTTCGCTGCTTGGAGCGTCTCTTCACACATCCTTGAACTGGAAATTAAATTATGGATCTGGTCAGCTGGTCTCTCAAGCCTATTGATGATCAATTTCTCATCATGAGGAGATTGGGAGAAGGGGACCCTCTTTCCTCTGGTCCGACTACATACCCGACTGGGATTCCTGTGGGGATGGAAGATAACATGCCTGGCTGCACTGGGCGTGGCATATATATTGATACCAGGATTTTTCCCGAAGGTAGCGCCTGCAAGGGCTGCATGACCTCAGACGCTTGTCTCCCCATGTTTGTTTTGTTGTTTGTTAGGACAATGGTGTCTCACCTCAGGGTACCACTGCACAGAGACAAGATACAAATTAGGGGTGTAACTTTACACATCTGTCTGTGTTATCTTGAACAGGTTATTTTGTAAAAGCCAACTGTTGTTTCTAAAACGACTGGCCATTTTATAATGCTCCTAGCAGGTTGGCGTGAAACTCTCTGAATAAAGAGAGCCATCCAACTGTTGTTTTGGGTAAAAAGGGGGCTTTTTGGTTTAAAAAAAGAAGCGTTATGGCTCCCTGGAACCCTGCTGCACATCACTGAGGCTGATATTGTTTAAAAGAGCACCTGTGTGATTGTCTCACAAATAAAACCTTAGAATTAACGCAGTAATAGATTAGGAAATATATACTAGCATCACACTTTTCTTATACAAAACACAATGTAAACACAGAGCAAACCAAGAATCAATAGAACATTTATAAAAACAAGGCCCAGTATGACTCATTCATCATCAAAAACCAGTCAAACGACAATGCAAATAGTAATTAGCATAATTGATTAAAATACACAAGTACATAATGTTTTGGTTTCAGTTCATTCTTGGTATGTCTCTATCACTAACAGATTATTAATAAGAGACGCCAGGACTCTGTCGGGTGGCGATGGTCAGCCTGACGGAGACCAAACAAACGATAAAGAGAGACTCCGAGGTCATTCAGAAACACCCAGCTGTTGTTTTGCACATTTATTGTTTTGTATATGATGTAACCAAGACTGATAAGCTGTGACTATATGAAACTCTAAGCAGAATGAGAAGGCACCAGTACTTCATCCCATCTTACATGGGTATGGCATGCAGTCTGGTCCAGATATCTGTAAACTGTTTGAAATGGTTTTTATTAAATTTAATAATTGGACTCCTTATTCCATTGTAAATCTCATTCCTGTTCGATAAACAAATACGCACAAACATAAGCTTTAACAGCAAACGCAGACACACAGCATTAACTAAGATAAAGATATTTTTTCATAATTTTCTTTAAATGGTGATGCCCGTTGTGATTGATCAGGAATGTATTTGATTTTCAGATGTTTTTATTTGTGTTTTTTGAGTTTCTAGGAATAAGGAGTGAAATTGGCAACCAGTAATTGCCACTTCGAGGTTCCACGCAACAGTGCCGACTCCCAGACTATCAGTGACCAGGAGATCTCCACCTAAAAGGTTGGCAGAGACCTTTTCTAAATATCTGCATATTGAATTGTATCAAATTGGTGGTCACTGGTGGTAGCACGGGAGGAAGGTGTAACTCGAGCCATTTCACACAGGTGTAAAAGTAGGACAAAGAGTTTAAAAAGAGCTTAAGAGAAAAAAGTGTACAAAAGAATAAAAGAGTTGATAACATAAGAGTACAAAAAAAAATAGGCAAAATGAGTCAGATGGTGGAAGTCCATGGGCTGCCTGAATGCTTGAATGTGTTGCTGTGTCTTTGTGCGTGTGTGTGTGAAAGGAGGCCTCCATGTGTGAGTGTGAATCTTAATACTCATGTGTGTGCGCATTTATTTTCATGTGTGTGGATCAGAGAAATAGGAAATAAGGACAAAATATTTTGAGATGAATTACTTTGCAACTGTATGGTGTTTGTTGTTTAAATAGGTATCGAGTTTAATAGGAATTTTCCAGTGGTTCTATAAGTTGTTTTCAGCTTTGGTGTGTGTGTGTGTGTGTGCAGAGAAAAGACAAGACAGAGAATTTGTGTGTGTGTGTGTGTGTGTCAGTATATGTGGTAAAAGAAAAAAAAAAGGAAAAGACAATGGTGCCAAGGTTTTAGCATCGCTCTGTGTGTGCATGTGAAGAAGAGAGACAGAGGATGTGTGCGTGTGGATGAGAGTTATAGCCTTGAGTTTTTTTCACTTAATTTGGGCAGAGATGGTTGTTGATGATCAGATTATGAGGGTTAAAAGGTTCTCAGGAGAAATTCGCTCCTGATGAGAGATAAGCCAACCAATAGATGGAAAAAATACCAAAAAAAAAATAGAAAAATTACAAAAAAAAGGAGTCAAGAGTTCATTGCTTTTAGTTGATTTAAAATAAATAAATAAATACATAGAAGCCAGTATAATAGACTAATGCCTTGATCATCCCAAATTGAGGTATTTTATGCAAATGATGTTAAATTGTTGTTAAATTTCAAGAAAATTTCCATGAGAAACGCAGTTTTAGTGAAACCTTAAAAGAAAAAAAAATAAAGTTAGAAAAAGTGAATTTAGATGCAAAACAAAGTTCCAAACTTTGAGCTGTCGATCTGCTACAAAGCAAAACATTTTTCTATTTGCCCACGTAGGATGAAATACAATTTACTGATTTATACTTTTGTGCATTTATATGTTTTTATTTGGTAGTTCTTTTTAAAGCTAAGTAAACAAAAAAGAAGAGCAGTGATCATTTTGAATTTTTAATATAAAGAACAAATTGATATTAGATCATTAAAAAAAAATCCAAAAAGCGTATAATACAAGAATCAGTATGCCCTTTAAATAAATAAGCTGAATTAAGGTAAACAATTGAGACGTAAACAGACCTTATGTCTCAAAAAGAGGGAGAAAAGTAATGATTTAACTAATCAGGATTTCTCAGTTTCATCCTAACAGGAGCCTGAACACCAGTGGGACTGCAGGAGACTGGACTCTGATCAGTTATCAATAAAGAAACTCTGGTGCGGTACAAGGTGATTCAAGCTCTCCTGAATAGACCGATCAGCTCCAAAGACTCAAGAAAAAGGCTCCTGGTTCCACATGACGCTCAGTAAGAAGGCCCAACTTCAGGCAAACAGGTAAACTGCAACTTCCTTGACCCCTGACCTCTGTGTAAAGCCTGAGCCCAGGAGGACGGTCATCAACAGGAGACCTCTTCGACGTGGGGAGCAGTAGGCCTTAAGCACGCTCAGTCACAGGTGTCAGTGAAGAACTAGAACACATTAGAGGTCAAAGGTCAAGGAACTGCAGGAAAAACAACAACTGATGTCAATGTTTCATTTCCAGCCTGAACACTCTCAGCAGACTGACTCAAAACCTGTTCTGATAATTTACCATGTGGGGGGGGCCACAGGAATGATCTGCGCTTGTTTCTTATAATATTAATTATTGTTTTTTCTTGACATGAGGTCTAAGGAGGGACACGTCCTGATTTCAGTTAGACGACCATAGATAACAATTATGGTGTGAGCTCCGTGTAAAAGGTCGACAAAGGAGGGAAGTGTGAGTATGACCTTTGACTCGGGAAAATTACCATAAAATTTCAGACAGATTGAGTTTGACTGACTGCACTACATGGTGTTATATTCAGAATAAGACCAATAAAGATACACAGAATGCAAAATAAATAAAGTCCCGAAAGTAAAATAATGAAGGTTTCTCTCACTGACACTAAAACTGTGTCAGCCTGTTTGTATATGATGTAAGACAGAATTAAGTCCAGTTAGTTTTTCTTTTGTTTTTAACAACTGGAACAACAATAATATCTGTAATTGTAACCATATATTTTCTCTCTATAATTGCTGTTGTCAAACCAAACAGCCAAAGTCGCTCCAGCCGTATGTGAAATGCTCAGATTCTTCCCATGATCCTCGAACACAGGCGTGGAGACACAACATGGAGGTGTAAGATAACAAAACAGTTCAGCACAACTGGGGAGGAAACAAAGGGGGAGAGATTGGCTTCACCGAACCAGAAACTCAAATCATTTCATTGAATTGAATTACATAAAGTGACAATGGCAAGTTTTCCATTACAATAACATTTAATAACGTGCTTAATGGGAACTCAAACACTAATGCTGTCATTGAAAGATAACCGAATAATGAAAACAGATATTATTTGCAATACCTATTGTTTTTATTGTTTTTATGTTTTATTTGTAATCAATTTTAACAAAAAGAGAAAAGGACAGATCAAAACTGTCTCATTTCCAAAAGCTCTCTGTTGAAATGCCACAGGAAATGTACTGCTGGATCTTGGTAACACAGTTTATATATGCTTGTTTTCCTTTATGTTTGCTTATATATATTTTGTCTGAGTTTGTTTTTAGTTCCTTGCATTGCCACAAACCAATGCAGTTTTAAATTGTAGGATTATAAGATCATAGA
>JAMQGT020005309.1:0-13559 GCA_024447675.2 Pterophyllum scalare
TAACCAGTCAAGAAAGTGGAAAAGAATGTCAGTGTCTCTCGCTTGCTTTTTCAGGCTGTCCCTGGTCACACTTAGCATGTACCAAGGTGCGGGTGGTCAGCCATTAACCGTCTTCCAATCACGCTTCATACTTTTTTCACTAAGTCATCTCTGCACAAAAATGCACTATATTCCTCCCATTTAAAATAGAAAATCAGGCCATTTCTGTGATAACTTAGTAGAAACCTAGCCTGGAATTGCACTTTGGTTTAAGTAGACCTAGTCCCTGCTCTTAGTGTCATTTAAGGAGCAAATCTGAGAAGAAGCTTCCTAGGAGAACAAGTAAGAATTCAGTCAGCTAAACTATTTATAAACTTCACTGTGATGATTGGCCACTGCATAGTTACTCTTGTCTTCATTGGATAAAAACACATGAAAGAATCAGAGAGCACGCACACTCGCGCAGATGCTGGTGAACGCGCTCACGCTCAGGCACACACCAATGCGGCCACGCGCCCTCAAACACGCACAGATACCTCCAACAGCTTAGGCATGCATGTCTCCTAATTAACATCCAACCCCCCAGCTGTAACGTACAGTACAGACTTTAACAATAAATTCATCCGCCTCTCTCTCGCTCGCTGACAGCACACACACACACACACACACAGGCTATCTCACACACATCCCTCTGCTAATCCGCTATGTGTTTGCTGAGAGGCATCCCCGTTTCCTACTTCCCTCCGTTCCTCTCTCACTTGCATTTCTCCTTCCCCATCACACACACACACACACACACACACACACACACATATATATATATATATATATATATATATATATATATATATATATATATATATATATATATAGCCTCCTCCCAAACAGCCTCTAAAAGAAAAGACTTTTAAGACTCACGGATCTTAACACTTTTTTGGGGGTGGCTTAGGGGTGTTAGAGGGTGTGTATGTGTGAGGATATGCAGCACTGTAAATGTGTGTGATAAAGCGTGGCTGTTTGTGGCTAGGCAGCTGTGTGTATCCCTGTGTGTATGTATGAGTGCGTGTATGCATATGTGGGGAAAGGAGGCAGGGAGGGTTGGGGGTGTTAAGACTTCAGGGTTTAGAGGGATAGAGGCAAGGGAGAAGAGGAGAAGAGGGAGAGGCAGCAGTGTGTTTGGTGTGTTTGTGTGCGTGCACAGAGGGCGTGCATGCGAGAGGCAGTGACGGCGGAGAAATAGCAGCGCTAGCACTGCTTAATTAATCAACATCAAAAGACAGCATTAAAAATGAATGGAACCCGAAGCAACAGTTTGGCTAAAGTGAATTATTCAGGCGTGGAGCTTACCCCGCTGCCCAACATTCTATTAAGAGCTAAAATCTTGATTTTTTTTCTCCTCGTGCCCCCATTTAGTCTCTGTTTGTACCAAGGCTGCAAAGTTTGCTGCTGAGGATCAATGCCTGCCTTGCCAAGGGAATTTTAGGCAAACAACTCCCAGTCCACTTTTCAGGCTCTTCTGTTTGAGCAGAATGCCATTAGTCTCACTGCTGACCACAGTTACGGGCCCTTAGTTCCAAATTAAGGCTCTATTCCTTTTTCAATTAATTGTATTCAAGGAAGTGGTTTTCAATTAAATGAAAAAGTCGCTGAACTCTGAGATGAGGAGATCTTTAACCTAAGTGAAAATCCATTCTCTTTTTCATTATTTAACTGTAATTTGAATATCTACTCTAATCCTACTGAATTAAAATTGAGATAAGACACATTTTAATCATTTAGGAAGCACTGTGTGCTGTCCATCATGAGTCATGATAGTTAAGGCTCAGGGACATTGCCATCTAGTCTGCTTCTCTATTAATTTCTAAGCTCTAAATTATTGCAGTATCCTAGATTCATTATTTAACAGTGTTATTAAATAGAATTCGACAGGCATGCTCCAGCTGAAAAATCGTGTTTCCCAGTCATATAATATGTTCTCAGTTGGCTAACAACAGAGGAAATTTTTAATTTTGCTACTTCCTTCTCTTTTTTGGGGGGGGGGGCAGCATCAGTTGTATTTCAGTGTAGCATGAAATGAAGGCAGTAAAAAGTTGGGACCTCTATGCAGGCTACATCTTTGTTTAGCTGGTAAGCACAGCCAGTATGCAGCTGTTCACACAGCTACAGCCACACAGGAGCCGTAAACTCCGTCGACCAGCCAGAGGCAGTCTGTCACATTCTGGACTCACTTCCTTTCAGGCTGGCCCGAAGCAATGCCTGATGTCAAGGGGATAGCAAAGTAACCGGCACTATGGAGAAGAGAGGTGGATGAGTTGATTTGGGAAGCTGAACCGGAGGAAAATGAGGAGACTGTTATGAGCTAAAGCAGTGGGTCTTTATTTGGATGCTTTTAGAAGTCTGAGTGCCATTCTCATCAAAACCAGATTGTTGCATGAATCATATTTTTATAGGATGGGCTCATTGCCTCTAGCTAAAGCAGTATTAGTGAACTTTCCATTTGTTTTCAAGTTGAAGGCACGCCAAAACATCTCTGATGTGCAGCATTACTTGTTAATGTTTTATTAACCCAGTATTCTGTGTTGAGTATCTCCAGGAAGGAAGCAATGGAGAACATTGGAAGCAAACTGAGTAGATTCGAAGTTTTTTTAAAATTTCATTTTATGTTGCTTTGCTTCATGCTCCTGTATGCTTACTGACTTTAATATATTGCACAACAGTAATGAGAGAGTCTTTATTATTTTCAACATTTTGATATTCCTATCAGGTCTGAATGCAAAGTCAACATACTGTACCATATGGCACAGAAATACATACTTGAGACATATAGCTAACTGTTGAGTAAAAGACAGTAAGGTACAGTACATACTCAGTATTTGCACCCCTCTATAGGCTAATCTCTTGGGACACTTTGGGCTAAAAAAGAAAAAAAGAGACATTGAGAACAACAGTCTGGGTCTGGGTTTGTTGGAGCTTTGTGTGTGTGTGTGTTTGTGTGTGTGTATGTGTGTGTGTGTGTGTGTATGTGTGTGTGTGTGCGTGTGCGTGCGTGCATGCGTGTGTGCACACACCTGTTTTAGACAGCAGTCGACAATATGAGTTCACCATCTCCCCAGAGTGAAAAAGTGGAATATATGTGAGTCCATATATATATATGTGTGTGTGCACACATTTGTGTGTGTATGTGTGCATATGTGTGTGTGTGCATGCACTATATCCATCTACGCTCAGGCAGTGGGAAGTAAGTGTGTGCGGTGAAAGGAAAGGCTGGAGGCTTTTTGTGTGTGCATGTGTTTCTTTCTTTTCCTCCCTTAGCGAATGCCTATTTCTAGATCGGTTTGAGGGTCAAGGTTTGGCCACCGGTGGAGAAAAGCTGTGTTCCCATTTAAAAGGGAAAAAAAAAAGCTCTTGCTCTCGCTTCACAATGAAAAGAAGTCCGAACACACATCATCCCCTTAAAGCCTTAACCCTTGCTCTGCCATATAGCACCTCGCTACACGGATCCTCATAAGTGCAGTTATGATAACAGATCCCAGATGAAATAAAGGAGATAAAAAAACCTCAGCTTCTGCCATGCCGACATTTCATTGACCATTAAATCAAACTGTTAAAATTTCAATTCAAATGCGTCTTTGTTTGCACAGGCTAGAGGCAACAGAGCAAACTAATGTAGCTGTGATTTAATCAGAGAAAATGTTGGCACTTTAACACTTCGCCTGCCTTGTAGCTCAACACAGAATGTTTTAGAATATGATTTAACTGAACAAGGACCTTCAATATGTATAACTTTGATGATACACAACCTTGGCCACTTGCTTTAGGATTTGCTTCTAACATTTATAAACTGAGCGTCATGATTGTAGTGACTCACACTCTGACCAGATACTTACTCTGGATGGCATTACCTTGGCCTCCAGTAACACTGGAGTCATTTTTGACCAGGATATGGCCTTCAATATATATATTAAACAAATATGTAGGATTGCTTTCTTGCATTTGTGCAATTATTCAGTTCAATTTTATTTATTTATATAGCACCAAATCACAACAAATAGTTGCCTCAAGGCAACTTACAGAAAAAGCCCGGCTGTCAAAATGACCTCCTATGAGCAAGCACTTGGAGATAGTGGGAAGGAAAAACTCCCTTTTAATAAGAAGAAATCATGGGAGCCTAGCAGCCTAGGTCTATTGCAACGTAACTGAGGACTGTTTCAGGTGACCCTGAACCAGCCCTGATGATAAGCTTGATCAAAAAGGAAAATTTAAAGGTTAATCTTAAAAACAGAGAGGGTGTCTGTCTCCCAATCCAAACTGGGAGCTGGTTCCACAGAACAGGAGCCTGAAAACTGAAGGCTCTGCCTCCCATTCTGCTCTTAAGTATCCTAGGAACCACAAGTAAGCCAGCAGTCTGAGAGTGAAGTGCTCTATTGGGGTGATACAATACTAAGAGGTCTTTACGATAAGGTGGGGCCTGATTATTCAAGACCTTGTATGTAAGAATAAGGGTTATAAATTTAATTCTGGATTTAACAGGGAGCCAATGAAGAGAAGAAATTGGCTTCTCTTCATTGGCAGTATCTCTAAAATCAGAAACTTCTTGTCTCAGAGTGATGCTGGAAAACTAGATAATGCATTTATTATTTCTGGGCTTATAATGAATTATAAGCCTAGAAGTGTAGTTAGAGTTGTCCTAAAAACTAAAACTAAAAACCTAAAAACTCCCCCAAAAAAGCCTTTAGTAATAGTGCTGACAGATGTACTGTAGATGGTGTGAATAAATAGGACCAAAAGCAAAGGATTTTTACTGCAGTCTCCTTTTAGCAGTCTTTTAAGATGTATCATAAATGATAAATGGTAATGATGATATTCTCACTTTTTGGCACCATTTAATCAGAATCACACTCTATTGTGATAGAGTGTGATTCTGGAAAGAATGTATGTCCAAATAAGGCTGCTTCAAGACATAACATAATACCAGCTTTCAAAACTGGAGCAAAACTCTCCACTTTTAGCTGCAGAAGTACTCAGTAAGTTTGCATGAGCATTCTTTCTGTGGTGCAGCAGAACCGGGCACAGACAAATGCAATTCACCTTCTTACTCATAAGAATGTGAACTCCTGCAGAATCAGACTGAGCTGGACAGAAAGGATCGTTACCATCATCATAATTCATGAACTATCCAAACACACAAACTTTTGACCAGAAAAGAATCTCAAATCATTACCGTTAAAATGCTAAACATACCACAAATTAGGCAGTATTCATATGACAGATAGTGTCAACTTTCTAACCCTGTTTCTGGCGCTCTGTGGAGTAGGCAGCATAATTGCCCCCATTCCTCTAGCTGCAGTCACGTGGCAGATATTTTAAGGGAAATAATGGTGTGTGGCAAGTTGAAAATGCCTAAAATTCTGAAAATGGAAAAGTCTCACTTTACTGCACCTTAAAGTTTCATAGAAGTGAGCACTGTTGTTTGAAGTGGCTTCATTTGGATGTATTTCCTGGTTCAAAACTAGACATGTCATTATTAAAAGCACAATGATAATTAGAACTTGAAGTTTTGCATGTTTCTGTCTTATTAAAAACACTTTTACAATAGCAGACTTTCCTAGGCTAAGATGTTCTTTTCAAGCCTCAGAACAGTGCAATATATTGATCTCAGCATGCCGTCTAAAATAGCAATGTCCTCATCAACAAGTTGTGACCTGTTGCTGAAAGAGCACAACCATGTTTTAGAATGTCAGGGGATTCACAGCAACCACATGTGATCTAAGCTGGGAATTTCAATGTTGTGTTCAGCTGCAGTCTCCATTACAGCTGAACCTGCTGCCAGCAAAAGAAAGATCGAGGGTCTATTTGATAGCATAAATTCATAACTCAGTTAGTGATTTGCATTGACTCGGCTGTGATGGATGGACTCAAAACAACTTTATGAAAAATATTACTGCAGGACATCTTTGCACAATTTGTCCCCTGTACTTTTTAGCATACTCTGTGAAAATCAACTCTCTGCACACAACAGCAAGTTTTGAGATGGATGAAAGACTTCTACCATCACCAACCAAAGGAGCTTCGGGCTAGGGTGAAATCATAACAAGGATTGACTAATGTTTATGAAGTTCTTTGTGTGTGTGTGTGTGTGTGTGTGTGTGTGTGTGTGTGTGTGTGTGTGTGTGTGCGCGCGCGCGCGCGCGCACATACGGTGGGGGCTATCTGTGACTATTTGAGAAAAATAGGAACGAGACTAAGGAAGAGAGACTCAGAGAGAGAAGCAGCTCGTCTCTGTGGAGTTGTTTTGGTCATGGTGCTTGAGCACTGATTAATGCTCATAGAGAGACACCAGATGGAAAGAGAGAGAGAAAGAGAGAGAGAGAATGAAAGGCTAGAGAAGGAAATTTGGGGGAGAAGAGTACCGTGGAAGGAGATGATCAGAGGGAGGGAGATGGAGGGAGAAAAGGGCGAACAGAGGCGTGGGGGTGAGGAGAAAAAAGATTAGCATTAACACATGGAGATGATGAGAGAAAATGAGAGAATGAACCTACACTCTAAGAAATGTGGATTCCTCTGTAGAACTTAGTTGTGGCAATGATTCCCTATTAATAATGGATTTGCTAAATTCCCATGATTAATGAGTCCTTTTTGTCAGTCTCCTCAAGTTGATTTTGAAATTTAATGTATTTATTTACTTATTCTTGAAAGAATCAAATACTAGTCTTTTGGATACATCTGACATGTTTCTTTAGCCTTTAAACCTCTGAGAGCGTGGCCAGAGTATGTGACCAACAGAAGAACCAGCAGGTACAAGATAAACTACATTTAAATTGACACAAGAAGCCAAGTTACATTTAAGAAAAATCTGGTTAATTCACTGAGGCATCATGACAATAATTAGAATACCTTGATTAATTCAAATATGTAATCAGTGCAGCTATGAATTTTTCAAACATTTAAAACTTGTTTGTGAGTTTAAATGGATTTACTCCACATTCTGTTATTTTTGTTTTTGTTGTTATTAATTCTCCTTGTCTGCAGTACAAAAACAAAGAAATCTTGAATTGCCAGGATAAAGCCTCTCCTCTCTAAAAAGCACAAGGCAGCACAGCTTAGGTTTGCAAACTTCACTTTGAACAAACCACAAGACTTCTGGAACAATGTTCTTGGAACAGATGAGACCAAAGTGAAGGTGTCTGGCTATAATGCATATGAAAAGGCAAATACAGCATATTAGCACAAACACCACATTCAAGCACAGTGGTGGTGGGATGATTATTTAGGCTTGTTTTGCAGTCACAGGATCAAGGCACCTTGAGTTGACTGTGAACTCCTCTGTATATCAGAAGTATTCTAGAGTCAAATGTGAGGCCATCTGTTGGACAGCTGAAGTTTGGCCAAAACTGGGTTATGCAACAGGACAACGATCCCAAGCACGTCAAAAAATCTACAACAGAATGTTTGAAAAAGAAAGAAATCTAGGTGCTGCAATGGCTCAGGCAGTGCCAGACCCTAACTTGATCAAAAATGCTGTGGCGGGACCTTAAGAGTGGACATAGTTTAGACTTTAGTGTTTGTTTTAATTAAAGAAAAGTTTAACATCAGTGTTTCTTAGCAAAACTCATCTGTCCTTGATGTCTAACAAACATGTTGCATTTGCTGTTTTGAAAGCTTTATACATCCAGTTCAATTATGCATTGTTTACATCAAAGTTTGTTTGCTTGTGTTTTTGCTTGTATCATGCATGCATATCATTATGCACTTGCATCATACAAAAGACAAAATGAAACATTGGTCCACCAGTAATCAAAAAACTCCACGGGGTGCCTTTGAGTGCATATAAAGAATGTAAACAAATGCCTGTACTATAGCTATTTAGGGCTCGATGCGTAGTTATCAAGACCACAAACTGATGTTGGAGATGCACTTTTCTCCTCACGAATGCTTGTTTGGCCTTTCGTTATAGAATATAACAAACAAGTCAAGACTTGGACTTGTAATTAAAGGTTGCGCTATTAACTGGTATGTTAGTCCTGGAATGTGATGTTGTGTTGCTGTCTGATTGTTGGTGTAACCTTCATTCCATGGCAGAAAAATATATCATTTAAAATGCAATGATTTGATTAGCTATATGCAGATCCTGCAGTCAAGGGCAATGCTGCTTCTCACTTTCTTAAGGCTAAAGTACATAAATCATACATTTCTCCCTTTTGGGGAATTTATTTTTCTTAAAAAATGGTTACAGCATAAATTTCTTAGAGCAGATCATGCTGTTAGACTTCAGTTGGACTCCAAAATGACAAAAACAGAAAATCAAAGGGTGGCACTTTAAAAATGCACTTTAACTGTGCTGATTTTGTAGTGTCAGTGAATTTTTTACGGGAAAGTGACGATGCTGTAAAAGGGTCTATGCAAATGGTTGTAGCATGGCTTTACAAAGGGCATCTGCAAAAGTGTTCATTATCGCTCTAAAATGGGGTTTGGGGCTGAAGAATCTTTTTTTTTTTGGTTTAGAGTGTAGCTAGAGCTGCAACGTTTGCAGAGGAGAAATTTTGAAGGAGAGAGAATGAAGAGGAGTGGGGGGTGGAATTTTGGGAGATCAGTGGCAACGAAGAAGATGAGAAAAGAGGGTTTGGGCACAGTGGGATTACTCCAAGACGTGGTGAGTGGGAGACAGGAATACAGAAAGACATCGAGAGGGGAGACACCAAGACGGCATTACTTCTTTTTGATTTGCAGAAGAAAAAAATAAAGAGGCAATAGACGTACTGTTTATTGCAATTTAGGGTTATATATTATCTAAAAAATGGAAATGTGCTGGGAACACAGGCTTCTTGCCCTATTTTTTTTCTATATTGAAGCATCTTATGAAACCATTCAGTATTTTGTAAATGCACATACACTGTCAAGGTTTCAGTCTCATACTACCAGCTAATGTTCTGGTCAAAACCAATCTTTCCCCTCAGGCAAAACACACAAGCAGTCATATATGATATGACTACCACATAACTGAGCTATTAATTCAAAACACGCTTACCAAAATTTTTTTTTTTTCCCCAAAATGAGTATTTTGGGAATCTGCTTCATCTTAAACATTCCTTTACTGACATACAGTTTATTCATACACCTTTGTAAGATTATGCAAAATACTGTATAAAGAGAGCAGAAAATTTTCAACCCTTTATTTCCAGAAAATCATATAGCACGCACTGTGGTACAGGGGTAAGAAGGGTGTGATTTTGGAAGCAAAAGCTTTTCTGTGTGGAGTTTTCTCCCTCAGACAGTCCAAAGATTTATGTTAGGTTAGCTGGTGATTCTAAACTGAATTTAGATGTGGATGTATGCGTGAATGGTCTATGTTAGCCCTGTGATGGACAGCAAAACTGTACGCCACCTCTCGTTCAGTGTCAACCAGGACAGATAAATAGTTAAATAAGAGATTAGATAACTAGATGGTTAGGTGTACATAAGATTAAAAAAAATTAATTCTATACTTTAAATTTATTTAAAAACTACACTGCATCATCTTCTCTGTTCTGGATCGGGTCACAAAATTTCATCCACCTCACAAAGGAGGCACCCTTTGTGAAACCTGCTCCTGGAAATGTTGGAAGTATGCCCTGGCAAATCCAGCTTGGAGTGCCTTTGACACATCCATATTAACCTCCACCACTGAAACCAAGAGGCTTTCTCTTATGTTGGGGTTTCCACTGCCAAGAAAAAAAACCTCTCTGGTGCCCTGCGGAATAGGGAATATGCAGGTGAAAAATATATAAATAAATAAACAAGGTTTGTGAATGTGAGGTTGGCCACTGAAGGCGGCCTCATGGTCATTCCATGTATGAGAACATTAAGTAATAGATGCATACAGATTTCTTAGTGTTTTGCATACTTGTCACACTTAAATTTTTCAGATCATGAAAAATTAATTTTAATATTAAACAAAAATATTAAATATCACTTTCACTAGCCACACCCCGGGCTGATTACTGCCAGACCTGCTGAATCAAGAAACCAATTAAAGAGAACTTGTCTGACAAAGTGAAACAGGCTAAAGGATTTCAAAAAGCAGCATCATGTCACGAAAGGGTTACAAAGCCATTTCTAAGGCTTTGGGATTCCAGTGAACCACAAATGGAGAAAACTTGGAACAGTAGCGAACCTTCCCCACCAAAATTACTCCAAGAGCGCACTGACGACTCATCCAGGAGGTCACAAAAGAGCCCAGAACAACATCTAAAGAACTGCAGGCCTCAATTACCTCAGTTAGGGTCAGTGTTCATGATTCACCAACAAGAAAGAGACTGGGCAAAAATAGCTTCCATGGGAGATTTCCCAGGCAAAAACCACTGCTGACCAAAAAGAACACAAAGGCTCGACTCACATTTGCCAAAAACATCTTAATGATCCCCAAGACTTCTGTGAACATATTCTGTGGACTGACAAGACAAAAGTTGAACTTTTTGTAAGGTTTGCATCCCGTTACATCTGCTCATAAAAAGAACATCAGACCAACAGTCAGACAGGGTGGTGGTAGTGTGATGGTCTGGGGCTACTTTGCTGCTTCAGGACCTGGACAGCTTGCTGTAACTGATGGAACTGTGAATTCTGTTCTCTACCAGAAAATGTTGAAGGAGCATGTCCGACCATCAGTTCATGTTCTGAAGCTCAAGTTCACTTGGGTTCTGCAGCAGGACAATGATCTGAAACATACCAGCAAGTCCAGCTCTGAATGGCTCAAAAAAACCCTCCAAAAACCCAAAAACAAAATGAAGGTATTGGAGTGGCCTAGTCAAAGGTCGTTCATGCTCAAAACCACTCCGGTGTAGCTGAATTAAAACAATACTGCAAAGATCCAGATGCAAAGAAGAGTGGGCCAAAATTCCTCCTCAGTGATATGAAAGACTTGCCAGTTATCAAAAAATGCGCGGTTACAGTTTTTGGCACAAGCATTTATTAGGTTTAGGGGGCAATTACTTTTTCCCACAGGGCCAGGGGGGTTTGGATAGACTTTTTTCCTTAATAAAATAAATCATCATTTAAAAATTGCATTTTGTATTTAATATGGTTATCTTTCTCTAATATTAAAATTTGTTTGATTATCATTTAAGTCTGACAAATTTGCAAAAAAACAACTTAGAAATCAGGAAAGGGACAGATACCTTTTCATGACACTGTATACTACATCAGAAATAGATCATCGTAATCTCCTAGGATCCATTGTTCCAGAGCACATTCAGCGAATGTCTCTAATTGTAGAACTCACTTAATTCTAATTCAATGGCTTTGTATTTACACCTGCGGAATAAGTGTGTACTTGGAGTGTGGATGGTAATGACTTGATTGTATTGCACTGGTTGCATGTACAGGTATTTGCTGGATGAACATAACATGGAGTGAATTATTTATTTTGTGTGTGCAGAAAGGGAAAACAGAGATCACATTTACAGTTCTGAGAAAAGTGTGTCTTTTTTGAGAAATGAGGTGAAGATGTAGATTCAGACAGTTACAGAGTGTTAGAGACTGGGAAAAGCTGTTGCTCATATCTTACGGATAACCCAAATGAGAGTTTTTATTTCTGGACGGCACCCAAAATCCATTACAACAGGCAATAACAAAACGTATCTCATACGTCTGTTGTTCTGCCTCCTCTAGTGTTGGCAGTTTTAGCAGATGGTCTAAAAGTCAGAGGTTTTGTCAGTATGCTTCAAGCTAATTTTTGTGTCTTTAAATAGCACGTGAACCTCCTTATTTCTGGTTTCTGTACCAGTTCCAATCAGGATCCTTGCAACTTAGTGTTATTTAGCATTAAGATGCACCAATTTTAATTTAGACCATTGTAAGGATGAGTCTTCAGTCGGGTGTTTTGCACAATCTTCAGGTTTCCACTTGAAAATCTGCTATTTTTCCGGTTCCAGCTGAACCAATTTACTTTTGATTGAAATGCTCCAAATGGTTCAAAATTAGGCTATCAAACTAGTGCAGAACCTGTTTTTTGTTGGAAGAAAGGGGTTATCAGTGTTTGATCAGGTGTGCGGGGGAACTCTATCTAAAGCTCTCTTTTCACACAATAATGCATGTCACTTTCCCTGTACAAATAAGCTCTTAGAAAAACCACCAAAAGTGTCACCTGTTGTCCCTCTTCACTGTGTGGCAGACTTTTTTGCTTTTGAATGCTACCATTTAGAACATCTATAAATAGCATTTCTCCTTTTGATTTAATGTAATATATTTTTCCCAAGGCCTTAGCTCCTACCAATCATAATTCACCTAAGTACTAGAGGTCCTGACTAGTTAACATAACAATAGCTCCAAATGCTCACATGATTCTGGTGAGGGCAATCTCAGCTATGCTCTTTTTGTTTTCAGCTTTTGCTTCTTGGAATTGGCCTTGAGACTGAACTGAAACCAAGTGACAGAAAGAGAGATTAATAAAGAGAAGTGGACAGAACGTGAGCCAGAGAGTTCTGTGGAGGGAACAGAGAAGGAGATCAAGCGGGAGAGCCAGACACACATGAATCAGAGAAATTGAAGGAGGGAGGGAGGGAGTCCAAAAAGAGATGCTCGCTATTAGAGTCAGACAGCATTGACCTTCACTCCATGCTGAACCACGTACGACATACAGCACATATGGCTACATTTAATGTGTGTGTGTGTGTGTGAAGTACATATATGTGTGTTTGTGCTTCTATTTTTGATTTACTCGTAGGAGTGTGACTATTAGTATGAGCGTGCATGCTTTTGTATGTGTGTCTTTGATTTTGTTTACATGCTGATGTTTACTTGTGCGTCGACAAATGGATTTGTGTGTATGTGTGCGCGTGCACGCCTGCAAACACAGCGTGTATCTTAATTGGACTCCATTCAAGTGTTTAATTACTCATTAGAGATGCTGCAAAGCAATCTATACACCAGCTTTCCCCGTTCACTCGCTCTGCCCTCTGTGACTTGCAACCCACAGAGGCTCAAACGCTTTGACCCAAACTACATGGATTAGTTCACCTCGTCAATCTGGATCAACCCATCTATATTAGATGAAGATCTTTAAGCCAGAGGGTGATGCTAAAGCAAAGCAGACAGTTAATGTCAGATCAGTTTGACACTCTATCATTTTGTCCTGGTGTAAGACTAGGAGTCAGTCAGACAAGTTTTTCCCCAGTGGAAGGTAATAGCCAGTCCATTGGTAGGTGAATAAGTCAAACAGCTTGCTGAACTAGTCAGTTATGTAGTCATTTTGACAATCAGGCTAGACATCTGAGAGTGGAAAAACCCTACAAACCTTTTGTTTATATCTGAAAGTAGGAGTAATGTTCCACAAGTACAGACTACGTGCACTTAAAACATAAAATCCAAACAACATGAACATAATGGATCTATAACTGTTAAAGTGGAGGTTTTTACACAAAAATCATGGAAAATTTATGTTATTTGCTTGCCGTACAAAATAAAATTCAATAATTTGGTTTTGTGGTTCTACTCCCAGGAGATGAACTTTATACCCCCTGACCAGGTGTAGGCTGGACATTTCTGTGGAAACGCTTTGTTATTTTCATTCTTCTTAACAAAATATTTGTAGTCCTGTTGAATGACAG